>QKMV01001596.1:0-15510 GCA_003287335.1 Lednia tumana
TAGCGAAACGTTGGCAGTTTAGTGTCAGTTAAGTTTTCAGCAGTTTAACCCAGTTATTAACAGTTTTTTTAAAAATTCAATCAGTTAATCAGTAAATCACCAATCATCGATAGGTTATTTCGAACAGTTACACTAATATGAGACAGAAATTGAGACTTTTACTAGGCTAGTCAACTAGTCAACTGATCCTTTTAAATACACTATGCTTTGCGACTCGCGACATGGGGTTGTTTAATTGTGCTTGTGCTTGTGCTTGTGCTTGTAACTTATAGCTTTGAGAGGGTCATTCTGGGAATGTGTAATGTTTTGTGGCCCACTGGCTTTAGAGAACACTGTGTTAAATTGCATCGAGTGTTGAACTACATGAATGCGAAAACAAGGATGGAAAATAGACCAAGAAGTTCCGGGAGGCAGAGGAATTAAACTGCGATAAACACTAAGAAGTTGGTGGAGTTTGAGAGATATTTGCATCGCAATCTGCACTCGCAAGCCGGACTTTTTTGCATGTGATGTTTTGATGGTGGAGGCGCCGGGTACGGTATGCCAGGAGATACTACCCTAGCTTACGATTGTGAGTAAAACTTTGGCATTTTCAGCGTAATTTAATACAGGAATATTGACACGTTTAATTTACATGGACAACATAAAAAACATAATTAAAACACATTAACATGGTTTAGATAATTTGAGTTTCTGATCACATTCAAGCGACATCTCTCACAAAGATCCAATAATTGATTTTGAAAACACAAATCATCATCAATATTTGACAGAGCAACGTTACACTTTCTTCGCTATCGTTTTTTCAGTTCACTTCAAGGCTTCTTCAAATTCAAGTTTCTTTTGTTCGGGTTAAACGAAAAACTGTGACTGTTCGATGTCTAAATGCCATTGGCTTCTTTAATATACGGTTGATTAAAGTATGTTTGACTAGCTATTTGTATGATTGATTTTCTATTGTTACCTACATTATTAAGGATCCTTCTATATTTAATACATGTCTATTGCCTATGTATATAACATATACAGATATAGATGAATCAGTTATGAAAATAGTGACTTATTCTGGGTGTATTTGCACTGTTGATTGACTTCCATCGATATTAACGTGTGACCTAATTAATATTTCTTCATCCAAAAACGTCCTGGCTTACAGACGCTGCCAGGCTTTTCTCTGCTCTCTGGTTTCTTTATGCCTTATGGTATCTTCAGTCTCTTATTTATCAGTCTCTCAAACGAAGCACATGGAAGATCAGCATAGCTTTAATTATTACTTCGCAGTAAAACATAGGATATATAATATGTGTAGAGTACATTGAGAATATGAAAATGGTAAACGTAGACGACCTATAGTGACAACACATTCAAGCGAGTATAGAAATGATTAAAGCATGCAGTATAATAATAAATATCAGTAATGTTCATCGTAAGTTAAGATTTTTGTATCACAAGAGATCGAAATGTGGAAAATTGTAGAGCGCAAGTTCTTTCCGAGATTGAAAAGAGCTGGTGACAAAAAAATTAAAAAAGACAGTGTTCCTGATCGATTGTCAACTTAAAAGCAATTACTTGAACGAATCCAACTGACATTAATGGCATTCTGGATCGCGAATCGATCAGCTGACAAAAGCATCTCACAGCTCGTCCGTCTTAGACTCTGTACAGCAGCGGCAACGACAAGCTCCGATTTCAATCACACAAAACTTTCCGGACTCTGTCTAATTTCCAGACACTTCTCTTCCTCGTGGTTGTTTTTCACGACGCCGTTGCCGTTACTCCGCGAGTTCAAAAGCGTAGACCGTATGATCACACTCTTCCTGAATGACGATCCCGACTGATGACGTGTCAACCTAGGCGAGCACGCTGATTGGTTTCTAATCAGCTTCGGTGGTGACGTCACATTAAAGCTCGTGTCCGATTGATGACGTCTCAACTCCGGCGAGTCTGACCCATTCGCATCCGGCCTCCTGACAAGACGCTTATGCCCGAGACTAGGCGACGTCTCCAAAACCCGTTCTGAATTGTGCACAATTCCCGTCTGCGAGTCGATCGACATCCGCGACTGACTCCTCCACGAGTTGGGGTTGTTATTCGACCTACGAGTACTCGAATACGACAGAGATGTCAGAGTCGTGTTGTTCATAGTCCCATTCCGTGACACCCAGCGTTGACGCGATTTCAAAGAGATTCCCCGCTTCCTCAAACCGCACAGCCTCATAAAACCGTCGCGGAATTTCGATGACATTATGTTATACAGTATGGGGTTAACTGCCGAGTTGAGATACAGCATGATGCGACTAAAGTATAAGAGATTGTAATAGTGATGGATGCCCAAACGAGCTAGGGCTTCGTTGGTGTCGACGACGATCCAGAGAGTGAGGACCCGGAACGGCATTAGACACAGGAAGAAGCTGAGGACCACCGTTCCTAGCATCAAGACGACCTGTTTTCGGGCGCGGAGGTGGAATGACTCGTGGGATTTGGAGGTGGTACATGGTTCGGCCATTAGATGGCGCGCGATGACGGCATAGAGGGCGAGCAATACGCAGAGTGGTAAGAGGAAGAAGACTGAGATCGTCATTATGAAGAAGAGTGCCGGCCAGAAGTCGTTTGCTTCGGTCAGACAGACGGGGACCGTGGAACCGTCGAAGTATTCCGTGTGTTTATACTCGGCGATGACCAGAATCGGACTGGTTTAGGCGGACATCGGTGCACGAGGACGACCCGGAAAAGAATCAAAAACAAAATAGTTGTTAATTTTTTTTTGTCGGTTTGCCAGATAGTTGACAAGGAGTTTGTTTGGACAGTTTGAAAATTGCAAGTATTTTGTTTCGGATTTTGAGGTGGGCGAGGGTGTTAAGGAACGAGTGGATGCGTTTTTTTAAGTTAGTCGGAAGTTAGAAGGGCTAAAGCGAAGATGTTTACGAAAGCAGCGACCCCCAGAAGAACGAGCAGGGAAAATAAAAACAAAATCATTTCCGTCACACAATTTTTGAAACACGAATCTTCGCGTTTCACTCGTTTCTTTTTTAATTCCCAGCTGCGCATGCGTGCAGCACGTCATTTCCCATCGCTAAACAATTATCGTCATAAATCCATAAACTTAGCACCCGCCGCTATGAATTTACTATCACATCAAGCCATAACTCAAGAAAATGTATAATACGCTCAAAGATCGTTGCAAAATTTCCATTACTATTCTTCGTTAAAATAAAGTCATGCTCCATTTCTCGAAGCTCTACAAATTTATCGCATCTTGCTTCCTTCCAAGCTCTTGTTTTTCCTTTTTTTCCAGCTATTCCGAACCCCTTGGGAGGTCTACTTTGGGTAACTTTTAAAATATACTTTGTCATTGCTAACAAATCTTCTCTCTCAGCAACCACAACTTTGATTTCGTTACATTTTCTATTTGCCTGAGCACGTTGAAATCTTTAGAAACAGATGTCCATAGACAGCGGAAACTCAAGTGATCGTTGACCGACATGGCAAAGAAAACTCTTCCGCGCTACAATTTGACGAACAGAAGTGTAAATTATTACTTTATCTCGTTCTACAACAAGTATGAAAGCCTTCTCAATTTGCAGAAATCTGTCTTTACGATTGAGCGCTTTGGCAATAAATTGTGTGGACGAAACAAAAATATCACGTTGGCTGAAGGGTTGAATCAGTTTGCTCGATGGCGTCTTATTGCGATGTTTGTCACGGGAGGGAATTGGGGCATGGCCTACTGAACTTTCAGAAATGACACAGAGCTGACGGTGTCATCAATAAGATGGGGATAAAATCAGGGTGATAATGAGAAGACCGAGAATAAAATCAACCTCGTGCGCTGTGCAAGTTGATTGGTTTGTTTTCGTACGCGTTTATGTTTACGCATCAGTTCCATTGTGGGGAGATATTTTTTTCATTACGTTACTTTGGAAAAAATAAATAGAGAGACAAAGGAAAGTACGAAACGGCTTCGCCATGAAAATATCGTAAAAGAGAGTCTCCATTCAATTTACCACTTGGTGCAGAAAAGGAACTTTTATTGTCTATCAAATCATTTGGCTGATTTCGTTCCACTTGTGTTTGGTTTTTTTTTGTGTGGAGCGTTTCGTGGTGAGAAACAATCATAACTTGAGACGGAGGAAATTGTTCGCTAGCCAAGAATAGTAAATTGGAAAACTGTTTCTTTGAGTTTTGAAGAGATCTCTCTATTACACTTTTATGTTTCATAAAGAGTGTCTTTGCCTAGTTTCCAAAAAAACTTACTCGCAGCCTGGCTAAGCATAAATCGCTTAAACTTTCCCGTTTTACTGAGCATTCCCGATTACGTCGCGATAATTCATAACCAGCTTTGAATTCGTCTTCTTGAACATCCACGTTTAATTTTATATTAAATCCAAGAAGCTATTATCAAGTTCTAATAGTGAATATTAATAATGATGCACGCTTACATTTCTACGGTTAGGTATATTTACAGCTGGACTGCTTATTTGATGAAGTATTTGAATCGGCATGGCACATTAATTTGTGACCGTCAAATACCAAGAAAAACATCACGTCACGGAAGTTTTAATTCTAAAAATAGTTTCGCTATAAATGATTTGAGAGGACGAATGGGTGAATCTGGTGATGAAGAGGTGGTTGGTGCGATGCCATGACCATAACTCAACGGTGTTTGGGTAGGTATATCTCGGGGATCGGTAGCGACTGCCACGGTGCCATGCGTTCACGCTCATTACTTTCATTGACCTTAGGGGTAGAGTCAAATTTGAATAATTTTATGTTCATCCCCAAGTTAATATCACGTTATTAAAAGGTGCAGGCAATGAACAGAGAATTATTATCTAGATTCTACACGAATAAAAAAAGGCTATACGCTTTTACATTTAAATCAATATGATTCGTCAAAAACGTAAATGTTTCCGGACATTTTATCTTATCCCAGAGGAAGAAAGGGCACCGTTCTACAAAAACAAACTCAACGATTGATTGTTTCAGTGTGTCATTGGTCTATGGTATAATAAAATGTCAAAATAGGCGGATAAAATATTCAAAAATAGCCCGGAAATGATATAAATTTCACGAGATGTTACGCTTTTTTATGGTCGAAGTAACAGTTTGTAAGCTCACTTGACAGATATCGACGAGACTTTCATTTTGAGTCTATTTCTAAAACGGTTCCTCGACTTTAAAAATTCGGAAAACTCGTTGCAAACTTTTGCCAAGTCTTTTCGGGATTGGTCACAACACATGGCGGATTTGCCAAATGTAACAAATACCATCTAGTGTTCAGACGCACCCGTTGAAAAGAGCTCTTTTTGTTCGCGTATTTCGTGACACTTTTGTTTAATACTGCGCGAGATGCTCGCTATTGTTTCTATCTGTTGCACTTCCACCATTTTGTCCGTAAATTCTCTGCGATTAAGGAGCAAACATGCACGATGTTGGGAAAAAAGCATAAAACACTGTTCATTTACGAAAAATTACTTCATTTCAATTTAAAATGTTTTATACACTAGTGTTCATATGCAAATTTTCTATCGCGTATAATCCACGACTCGTAACCATAAAAGCAAACTTCCCGCAAACCTCGCTTAGCTTCCAAATAGAGACTTGCGAATTCAAATCGAGACCGGATGACAGGGAAAAATAAAACCAGTAAGTCGTTATACTGACCCAGACTGTGTCAATGGACATGTTATATCCTCGTCCACAGACATCGCCTACCTCCTTGGAACCAGAACGAAGCGATATGAAGGGAATTATGACAAGATCCCAATGTCTGCACAGAAAAGTAAGTCCCCAAAGGAAAGCGTGTTCCGTGAATTTTCGTCTCATTTTCCGGTAATTTCACATGGCTGCTATGCGAGAGATCCACCTTTCATGATACATTTTCTAAGGAGTACGGACATCATTTCATTTTCTCCATTCACCTGGATTTTCACCACGTATCTTTCGAGAGATACATCCGTAAGTCTAGGATGTAGTCAATCCACGACTAGGAGCTCTCTTTTCTGCTGCTGTGTTTACTATTTCCCCAACACGTTATCGCGCAGTTTCCAGCAGGAAAACGAACGGCGGGATTGTGTTCAAGCTCAAGGGTTGTTATTTTTACGATATCAAAATGGTGTTTTGTTATTTTTACTGTGGATTAAGTAGCCCCATTAAACTCACTCAGACGGTGTATTAGAGCTAACTTGCAGGCCACATGACCTCATATAACGGTCGTTTTTTTGAAATTGCGCATTAGTGTATTCTAATAAACAAATACTTTTGGCTTAGTTTCTTTTTAAGTATAGATAAACAATAAAATCATGCTTCTTCATAGCAACTGCAACCATCTTTCACTTTATTTGTCCGCATTGCATAGATGAATTCAGAAAACAGTATTTTATTTTGGGCCGGCCACGTGTATAGTTATAGCCATATTATTACGTACCTTTCATGAAATAGTAGAAACCGATGGGAGTTTAAAACTATCTGTTTGTTTATAAATCATATGTCTACAGAATCTTTCACGACAGTAATAGTTTCAAATTTTATTACGGTCTGTCAGTCCGGAATATCACAGACCTATAAAATGTGTTTCGTTATAGGACAGAAGGTCACCCGACTTCGATTCTTCCAGAAACGATTGACCAAAAAATTTAATTTCACGCGTAAACGAACCGAAAGATTTCTATGTTTTCCAAACTAAACTGTGAGGTATACTAAACGCATTACGCATCAACATTGGGACGGTTCCAGGTTTTCTGGGGATAATTCCCGAGGCCGGAAGCAATCAGAGGTATGGGAAGGATGTTCATGAGTGACGAGGATGTGTACGACGTGGCTGCGAAAAGAGAGGTCAAAAGAACTTAACAATTGATTGGTCTAGAGTGGCAGTAAAATCCAATTTGCAGAAGCCAGATCTATAGAACGAATGTGTCCGTAACCCCATTTTACTCGCATCCTTCCGCTCTCCAGGGATGAAAGATTTATCCTGTGAAACCATGACCCTCCATATCGTATCCAACAATTCGGTGTGCAAAATAGCTTGTTCAATCACTTTTAAGTTTTAACTACCTAAACTCGTTTACGTGTAATGCTCTGGAGTTTATCGCAAATGATACACATTTATTTCAACTGTTCTCCGTGTAGCTAATTGTAAATATTATTCACAAATGCACAAACTGTTCACCACTGTGTAGAAAACAAATGATAATTGAGCTGGGTAGTGTGACATATCTTTGCTGGGTACTGTGCATTTTCTATTTATAGTTAATATCATTTATTTTACCTAACAATGTTGAAAAAAGATTCCTCAGGGGTGGTCTTCCTATACCTAAAGCATAAAAACTAAAGCCTCATTCCGTTCCATTTTAAGCTTTTTTGTTTCATTTAAGCTTCATTTATTTCAAACCCAGCAGGTCCCTTCATTCGGATTTTCATTGTATGGATCTACATTTTTGCTGATACTATGATCTGAATTTAAAGATTACGATATAAATTTCACGATTTATATGCGAACTATGTTACATAATCTACCGTCCGGTATTTGCGTCTACGAGCTCCTTTTGCCTAGGACCCTTCAATCCCCCCCCCCCCCCTCCCCCTCCCAATTCCGACCGCTCCACAATGAATAAACGAATAACGTGAAGTTAAACTATTCCACACTCTCTCTCTCTAATTCGCTGCTTTTAAAGTCACATCCAATCGATCCGTATTACTTAAACTCTCATTTATGTTTCAACTCCTTAGCCCTGAGCCTCGCAATTGCCATTAAGGACCAACTTTCAATTGCAGAATCCGTGACTTGACTGTGGAAAATCAACATTTTCTTCTGGTAACGGTATCGCGAGCATTTCAGCGTTTCGTATTTAGACGTGCATTCAAATGGCAGCCGTCTTTTCATTTACAAGTCGTATTTAAGCTAATGGAATTCAATTACACGTGCTTGTTTAATCTGTTAGTAACTCAATTACAATCAAATGCACGTTCACGTATCAGACATCGACACGTGCCCGAAGTTTGGTCGGCAGAATTATTCTCATTTGGTTCGAGGAAATGCGAATTAAATGAAATAATCGCCCCAAGAAAAAGGAGCAAATTAAATTATGCTGATCCAATATCAGTCAGGAAGGCTTCGTCGCTTGAGTTAAGCTCATTTCATGATTACATGCAAAATGATTGTAACTTCACAACAGATTGAATCTAATTCGTAGTCGACTCCAAGATGTATTAACATCTTGGCACCTCCACCGTAAAGGGGAAATTTTCAGCAATAAATTTGAGATAATAAAATGAATAAACCGACGCACTCTTCGTCACTTTGCGTATAGAATTTTACGAACTGATCGCCAGGGTATTAAATCTTAAGTCAAGTTAACTTATAGTTTAACTCTCGCGTAAGGGTGGAAAGCCTACCACTGCACGTAAATTTCTTTCAGACAAAATTTTGTACACCTACATACGCTGAATCAACCCTTTGAAAATTACCCACGTAAGTTAACAATAAATTGAGAGATGAAAGAGTAAATGAGGTATATCAAGGGCTCTTCTTCAGTATTTATTCTGATCAAAAAGCCTAAGCATGCTCTTTGATGATACACGGTGATTTTTGGCTGTAATTTGTATATAAGACAAAAAAACACCAAATTAAAAAAAAGGCTTAGCTAGAGATACAGTTTACACTTAAATCTACAACTCTCTGGTTTACTTTCATCTAGGTTAATTTGAACGGTTGAGTCGGATTCTGAATCGAATACTTGATCTGGATATTTTTCCGTGTGACTCGTCATGTAGGTACATGGGTTATGGGAGATACTATATTTAAGAGATATCCAGAGGTAGGCTGGAGTATTAATTAGTCTTCGACGACTTGTCTTAAGACAGATTGTATGTTAGAATTAAACCTGGCACCTCCACGAAACGAGAAGAGTGTCGTTAGTCTGTTCGATGCGGATGTAAGGAAGGTGATACATTAAAAACAAGTCTTCTTCCTGACTAAACCATGCCTGGAAACGTAATTGTTAATTAGGGCCGTTTAATCTTGTTTTAATTACTACCCTTCTTCACTAGCTAATTAAATTAATTGGAAAAATGGTGCTGATGCAAACGATCGTATAAGAAAACGTTTCCTATTATGATAATCGATCGAGTTTCTTACGACGATAAGTTTTAAATGACTACCATTACCTGAGCATCATTAAAGTTGTTTTTTAAGAAGTCCTCCATAATGTTATTATATTTCGTGGAGCATGAACTTTAGATTGATGTATGGCATATTAATTTTTACATTTCCAGAGATATGAGAGAGAATCTTATGCAACGAATTGCGTATGATTGAGGTTCAAGACACTTGAGGCGAACTCAATTTACTTTTCCGCAAAGGTACGAATCGCCGAAAAGATATCGGACATTAAAACTATAAACGGTTCCGAGAAATATCACATGAATAATAACCGTTTCCCGCACAAAAATAAGTTTAAAAAAACCATCAAAATGTTATAGCAAAACAAAAATACACACACAAACACGAGAAAGTGCAAAAACACACAACAAATGACAGAAAATGTGCTCAAAATGTGATCAGAAGTAGCGTGTATTGAACAATAAAACGTTTATGGTGTAGAATAAAGTGTTTGTCTCTCTTCCATATCATTGGAGACTGGAGTAGTGGGATGTGTGCGGACAGAAACACGGATAAGATTTGCAATAGGGGAAAAGGATTACATTAAACGTGCAATCTGAATGTTAGTGAACAGTTTTCATGACATTGTATCGGTTGGTTCATATTCCCAGGAAAGCATACAATAAAATGTGTGTTTGGGGCCGGCAGCCTCTCGGTATAGAAAGTCTGGATTCCACTATCAGTGTACAGCATCAGATTAAGTTTCACTATTGGTTCACTCGATCACTATAAAACGTAGGGCACTTGCGTTGTTTGCTTTTGATAGAATGTGCATTAAACTACACTCAACTGAATTACGTTAAGCGGGTGTCACCAACTGTTCAGCCCGCTATGATTTCAATCTGATATTTCAATAATAGTTTAGTAGAAGTAAGCTTTTTCAATTTGCTGATCCAATCAAACTTAGTCTGATATATTTTAAGCATTGTTAACGTTAAAAATATATCAGGTCAATAATATGTCAGAAATATGTTAAGGAGATAGAAAAAGTTTCTTGCCAAAACAAAATGCAACTAATGGTGACCATAAATTTAATCGTTAGTGCTATAGACATTTTATCCGTTATTTTTCTATAAGTGCCGTACGCTTTCCAGTTCCCACCAACTACGATAGATATCTTACTTGCAGAGCTAGACTTCAGGGTTGAAATTCCGTAATTGGCGCAGTTAAAAATAATTTTAGATCCTCAACTTTAATAGTTTGTCATATAGGGCAATGACAACTTTTCCAAGCTCCCATCCAGCCAATGGAAGTCGGCCATAGCTCTACAAGTAAAAAATCTCTATGCTAACTACGTAAAATTTACACAAGACATCGTGAATGAGATGGCATATCACCTGGTGAAAATTGCAGCGAATGTCCAAGCAAGGAGGCAGATGATGAACGCTCTGGCTTTGGTGCAAACGTACCCAGCTTTGAGCGGCTCGCAAATTGCGTAATACCTCTCAAAACTGATCGCCAAAATGGTCAAGACAGATGCGTGTGCGACTGTCAGTTCCACGAAAGGAACTGCTTTGCCTGAAAAACAAGAAAAAACAAGAGTTCAGTTTTTCGAATCGCTGGTTGATCACAAGCGCCTTCAATCTGATTTATCGGCTTGAAAGAGGGATCGATTGATTATTGGAGTTTAACGACGCACTTAATTGACGACTGGCCCTGTGGCACTGGTTTACTGGCGTCGGTGCATGATAGGGTAATATTTTCTGTCCAACATCAGATTAACTAAAATCAATCCTCAGACATTTTAATCCCTTGGAGCGAACAGAATCATGACTATTCAGATGGCCCTGAGTTTAGTAAATTTGATAAAAAAATAGTCTTTAATTAGAGTGATGATGAGGGTGAGGATGAACCTAACAGAGAAGTTGAGAAACCAGGTGCCGGCACGTAGCCCACTCCTGTTGAAAAGCACAAAGGGATCAACGCTTAACGTCCCTTACCACGAATGGTTCAACTCGAATACTGCAGGATTCCTCTAACCTGTGCCGTGGATAGGTTGATGACAAAGCGAGTGAAGTTGTTGTTCAAGTTTCAAACCTTTCAACCTCTCTCCCGAACAGAGCTAGGGCTTGCGATGAGTGGTCACCCAAACTGTCTCTGTACCAGATAAATGTAGCTTAACTTCGTTGATCTCACGAGTACCGGTGTATCCAAGATGGAAAACCGTTCGGTAATTTACGAACGAGCTCGGAAGAATTGTACTTGGAAAAGACTTTGGGTGAATAAACGATTTAAAGCGTTTTGCAATATTCGCAAGGAAGTGCGTTTTGGCCAATTTCGCAGTATTTGCAAAGACCGATCAATTTTCTCTGTACGTCTGCTTGGATATCCAATAGTGCAGGCAGAAAGCTGGCAGTCGAATGTGGAGTGAAGGTACTACATTTGCCATTGAAAATAAGCCAATATATTGGCTTTGTTGGGTTCAATTGATGCCCACTCAGTATGTCGAAGCCGAAATTACATATTAAACGCGCACTGGGAGTTCCATTTATAGAACAAACACCGAGGGTGAAAACACATCAACCCTAAAATGCAATCCAAACAGATCATTTATAGACATTAATCTACTAAACATTCATAACCCTAATTTATCCCCTATAACGCAATTCGCAGATTGAAAATATTTACCCCTCGAATGCATTTTTCTAAAAACATAACAGCACTCGAATTTCGAGAGTGAGATTTTTTGTCAACGAAAATCCACTTGAATGTTGGTGTCATATTACCAAGTTTCCCTAGGCATCGTCGCTGGTGACGTAACAGGCGTCGCTTTACGGCGTCATTCGAGTGGCCGTGTAGTACAAACAGACGTCGGACTCAAAGGCGTCGGCTCCAATTCCCAGTGACGCTCAAAGACGCTGGAAGCTGGAAGTACTTACACTTTACAGCTTAGAGCACGTACTCTCCTGGCGTGCTCGTGTCCAGTGTCTGCGTGCTCGTGTCCACGTGAGATTGGGATAACCCCAACGTGACTAGATGTAGGTAAATAAGCTTATTGCTTCTTTGTTTTCTCAGCTACGGCTTTGCTGTTTTATGTAAACAGATGTATTTTGTTATATATTCTTGATTTACACAAAACTGGGTTACATATTGTTTATCTTGTATCATAATAAGTACCCAGATTTATTTATTTTCGGTTGTTTACTTGCCTAACAATTTATCTTAGCAGGCTGGATGAGTGGCAGGGGGAAACAACCACCCGATTTTAAGAATATTAAAATCACTTCAAAAATACCTGCTTGCTCGAGGACTTGAACCCCGGATCTTTTGCTTACCCGACAAATGCTCTAAACCACTGAGCTAAGCAAGGTACGGCATTTCGGGAGTGATTTTAATCTCTATGAGTGGTAGATCTCAATTGTAACCATGTAACCACCCGATTTTTATTAAATTTTAATGCTCATGTCTTCTGCCTGATCTCAGCACTAGTTTTCAAAAATCTGTAGCTAAGCAAAGCAGTTAAACCCATTTACTAACAAATTTTTTGAAAAAAATCGATTTTTAGATTATTTAATAACTACAGCTAACCGGCTAACCGACACAGCCACTAAATTTGGCGGACTCCTCGAGAACTCAACGGACTTTTTGGAAAACATTGTTTAAAACTGTTATTTAAGTTTTTTTTTAAATTGACACGTTTTTAATGCGATATTATATTTTCTTGCAGTTTAAATGTGTTCATAAAAAAGGTCAAACAATTTTTCCCAGAAGCCCAGTTGAATTCTCCAGGAGTTCTCTAGGTTTTGTGTCTGCCACTTATCTACCGGCGTAATTAAAATAAACATAAAATCGGTGGGTTTTCTAGCTGCCACTCATCCAGTCGTAATTATAAACATGAAAAAATATCCAGCACGTTTTGAAGAAATTGCGAATATAAGGGAAAAAAGCCGTCACTTCAAGAAAGGACAATTTGATTTTAAATAATTCGAAGTTTTAAATCGCACGTTAAAAACATATTGTCCTGGCTATGGTTTAATCTTTTTTTAGGAAGATTGGATTAGTTTTGTTTTTTTATTTTTTATCTAGATGCGTTTCGAAACACTGTATTTTTCTTTTACCTAGATGCTAAACTTGTGCAGTGACACCTTCAATTTTACCTTTAGCGTATAGATAGCAAGCCAGTTTATCTGTCACAACTCATTGTGACTGCTATGAAGCACTCGAAGACCAGGCCATCGCTTAGAAGGTTAGGCTATTGTCAATATGTAATTTCACGATGAGTTTGGGTACACTGCCTTTGTACACAGTGTAATTATGTTGATAATCTAATTGTTGAATCTCCCTAATTGGTAAGGGGAGTGTCATCAACAGTTTAATTAATGAGCTGGTTATGAGTTGACAATTAATTTACAATCACTTGAAATAATTTTCAATCATGTTCATTCGATCGTTCCTGTAAATCTTTTCAACACACTATTACATACGATGGCAAACCGTGAACATTGCAGTGTGCATGCAAGGTTTAGGACCAAGATTGTGTTATATTTATTAACCCTTTGGGCTGAGAAACAAAGTACCAGTCGGAGAGTGTCGGTATTACTGCGAAATATCAAAGAGCACGTTGCAAACATAGACATGCAGCCACTGTACTGTTCACTTTGAAAAACAGACGACCCCCGTGCAGTACGTCAACTCTACATGACCTTCGTTCGACCCTACAGAAACATTCGTGGCTCAGTTCGCCATTTTGCGCGCTGATTTTGCTTTGAGACACTTTCGACCTGTCACATTATTTATATTTTTCCGCCCGTACTTTATGCAAACATTATTTAAATATATAAATTGTGTCTATACTCCCATCGTATACTGCACTATTTTCTTATCATACGCAATGCAAAATGTAAAGGGAGCACACTGTTTTACGTGCTAACTCAGCCGCGAAAATAGGTTGTAAATTGTAACAAGAAGCAGGACTGCAAGCTGCTCGCTTGTGGAAAGATTTTATCTCTGTTCCTGCGCCAGATATTCATAGCACAAGAAACCATCCCCTTTGCGTCTTTATGTAGGTGTGTGGTAGGTCTAGAAACGTCTTAGCGAGGCGAGACATAATCAAATCAGCTGATATCCGAAGCCCCCATTATTTGAACATTGCGCATAATGTTAAGGCTAATGCTGGATGCGGAGTTGGACGGGAATTGCCATTTTAGCCGAGACAGTAGGGTTGAGGGGTGGGGGAGGGTAAAGAGCTGAAAACATTAGGGGTTGCCCTCAGTAAATCTTTAGAATATCGAAGTTCTGTCAGACACAGTATTATCAGCAAAGGCGGCCGGCTGGCCTGCAGAAATTATTTCTCGTGGACAGCAAGAAAGTGAATCAATGGACAATGACGAATGTTAGCATCATTTCACGTATTTGAAGAGAAATAATTGTTTTTTATGCATTTGCCTTTCTCGGTCGAAACGGCCACAGAAGAAATGGTTTTAATGTCTGTCATGCTATCGCAAATTACGAGAATAATGTAGCCACAGCCCATAAAATGTGTTTACTAGGATAGAATTGATTAGCAGCTTCCATCAACGCATCATTTTTGGGCTACTCTGTATTAAAAACCACATTAATATTATGGTAATCGAGCAGCTTGCTTCAATCGCACCAAAGTGCAGAGCTTCGTTCAAAAAGTTTGCAGAGAAAATAATGCTGATACTCGCAGTATTATTATTTCATTATTCAACTCTTACATTAAAATCCAGCTGCATTTCGGTTTTGTACAGTGCCTCGTGAACCATCCGCTGGCCAAACGTAACTATAATTAAACCAATGATGCCAAAGAAAGCGGAAGTGCATTTGACCCCAATGCATTTCATTGCGAAATGGCAGACCCATCTCAGCTAATGCAAAAACACATTGCGTTGCTGATGGGTATTAGGACATGAACCCTCACCCAGAGCGGCGTTACCAATCTCAAGCACACAGTAAGGTACCTACCTACAGGTATAACCACTCAATATTATCAAAAACCTCAATGACTTCGTAACCTAAGCTACGCAACCATGTAAGCAAAAAGCATGGTGAGCTTCACGGGAAAACTTCTGCGAACGAAGTTTGTCGACAAATACTGACTAGACCGTTCAAGATAACGTATGATAGTAAGCGAGTGAGTTGTAGATAATGGTGTAGCTTAGGTCTCTCTTCTGGCCTTTTCTCCAATTTTGCTTACCATTGCCTGTTAATTATTACGTAAGCAGCAAAAATCACCATGAATAATCATGTTTGGGAGCATATTTCGGCTACATTGGCAAACGTATTGAAAAAGCGCTGCAAAGAGACCTACGTTGCTTTTAAAAAAACTGTTAATAACTGGGTTAAAATGCTGAAAACTTAACTGAAACTAAACTGCCAACGTTTCGCTA
>QKMV01001597.1:0-15509 GCA_003287335.1 Lednia tumana
GTAATAGTAATAGTATAGGAATCCTCGATTAAGCAGGTGTTTTTGAAGTGATTTTAATATTCTTAAAAGCAATAATTGTTGTTTAAATAGCAGTTTGCCTAACTTCAACGAATGCATCACTTTCTATACGGGCTTGCGTTCAAATTATGAGAAATGGAAACGAATGTGTCAATGATTTTGCGTATTGTACTTGAAACAAACGCACTTGTTTTCCAGCAATTTCATCGAATGCCATTGCTATTATTAGATGAGTGTACTCGAAGATTCACCACGCCAGAGTGGTTTAGTTAATTAATCTCGCATGCAATCATTACTTCCACGGCTACGTGACTGCATTTTTAATCAACATTCACATTCAGCTGCCAGCGTCAGTCTTCTTTAACAACCTTGCAGTTGCATATAGAATAAAAGTACAAACAACCGAATTCATTCCTGCGTCGATACGATACGATAACATCCTTTATGGCTAACTCATTTACAACACAGAGGAAAATGCCAATTAACGTCTGAAATGCAAACAAGTTTTTTTTGTTTTGCGAAAGATCTTGTTGCATATATACATAACCCTGTGTTCTTATATTGTCTGTTACTGTGTGATATGTTTGAGGTCTTGGGAAAGAATCGAATGTGTCAGCGACGGTTCAAAATATTTTGTTGCCAAACGAGTATGCTGAAAATTGCCTGCTAAAATTTTGGCACAGCGTTCGTGGCCCAAATCGTTACCGAAATGTGGGGATGAGTCTGAAGAATTGAATGATTTGTAGCTTTTCTGGTTGGGGCTAGTGTGGTCAAACTAAATCAACACAATATTGCATTGGTTCTTAGCGTAACTTGTTTTATATGTCACACCATTCAAATTGATACACATTACTCATAATCAGGCACGTTGTTTGAAGTTTTCTGAAATATTGCCAAGGCAAGAAATAATCTCAAACTAACTGGTTTTTCCGTTTCAATTCTCCTACTTATGGCTTGCTCTTATCACTGTCCCATAATATCTACAACATCATAAAAATCTTGTCTTTTGTGAGGTAATTTCGAACGTCAACCCCTGTGCAATTTCTAGCGAATGGCATCAGGACGATATAGCGCGCACCAGCCCGGCATTCTCTGCGCTAGTCTGCACGTTGGCCGTGACCCCTCGTCGAATGCACTTGGGTCAACAAACCTTTCTCCGCGTGCATTTATAAACAGGAGACATCGTGAACTGCACTTTAGTTTTTCCCATGACTTCTGTGTGCACCCGCTCCTTGCGGGCGGTTTTAAAGCAATGGTCGAAAAAAGGCCATGGTCCTATCAGCATTGCCCTTTCCCATCGCTTGATGACCTGATCTTCGGTGGGAAATAAGTCATACAACACGTACAGTCGAATATTAAATTAACGAAATACTTCATTTTCAGTCCACAGTCATAGATTTCCTCTACTCTAATAAAAAGAGAAAAGTCCAGTTGTAAACGATTAAAGTAACCATGCTTGTAGTAATATTATCAAACACCGTTACAAGTTTACAACTATTCATATTTCTTACTTTTTAGTATGTAATATAATGTGCAATTCTGCAATATCACCGTGCATATACCCTCTAGGTATACAGGTCGTAATGGCATGAATGCCGTGATCGAGGCGTGCGAATCAATTCAAATCAACCATAGCTTCTTTCTGTACTTGATTAAAATCTCTTTTTGCTACAGCGTGTGTTCGAAAAGAAAGATGCACATTTTTAGGTTAAGTGTGGCTGACCTTTATCTTTTAAACTTTCGTTTTTCGGGGTTTACAAACTTGTGATGCTACTGTGTTATGAATATATTGTTCTGGAGATTCGGCATCGCAATTATACTGTAGAGAAAGTGCAAGTTATGCAGCTATCTTTTTGTTTTTACATTATTTTTACGCTACTTACACGTAATGATTATCATATTCATACAACACCTGCACTTTATTTTCTTACTATTGCCATCGACAACCATAACACTGCACTGCTCTCGACTATTCATTTTTGCTTGTGCATGCTTTATGTATTGACGTTTCAACCAACCAATTTCCTCTCATACACGTTGTTACACTTGGCAACTAACAAAACATTGCTTCGCTATCTTTGATCACAATTACCTACTCTAGTGAAACAGTTTGTTATAGCCAGTCCTTATGCAACTATTTACGTATTCTTATCTTGAAGCAAACCCGGAAGAAATGGAGCTCGGTGAATGTAATATGATGATCCCACTCAATCATGGTATATCTGCATGAACCTTGGCACCAACGCATTTGTGACAATCAGCAATCGCAGTCTATCTATCGCAGGTAATTATGTGTTTATCTAGCTAGTAGCTAACTCATCTGCTGGCAGTAAATGGTGTTGGCTAATTTTCTAACGAAATCTTGCCGATTGGCAGCAAGAAACCGATTTTCAGAGTTCCCATTATGTGGCACATTTTCCAAGACTTCTTTAGAGTTTCGACCTTCGTAAATATACTTGGATTGCTCGAGATTTCAGCTCAATTTTGCAAGATCCACCTTTGGGCTTTTACGATGTAGCGACCACAAAATGAGAATGTGCGAGTCTTGTTATAGATGAAACTTCATTTCGCTAAGCGATGTTCAGAATTATAGTTTTGTCGTGCCATCATCTTTGAGTTTTTGTCCTTCACCCAGTCTGAATAGCATGATACTATATTCAGACTCAGCTGCAGAAAGTGGTGCCGTCGCTATATTATTTTACTCCTGGAGCTCAATGAGCTGCCATGACGTAACATTTCGAGTTTAAACTCTGTTTATCTAGGAGTGTGGTGATCAGGAAAAATTTGCTAGTTGAAATTTGCTAGAAATGCGCTAGATTCCTTTAGATCTCTTTAAAAAGGTGTTTATGAAATTATGGTTTCGAAATTTTAGATTGTTTTATGCCTTTTTCTGACATTATGCTCAAATGTACCTAAATTTAAATCGATATAATTTATATTCCAGTTATAAGCCTAATTAGAAATGGTGGTTTGCGCTTTTAAGTTTGTATTCACTCTCGAAAATCCATTCAAATTCAAATAACGGTTATTACCTATTTTTATTAAGCTTGTCTAAATCAAAACATTCATGTCAAGAACACAATCTAACAATGAACCTTTACGTGCAGCAAGACATTATACAATTTTGCCCAAGTTAGCGTATCCACCTCCTCGTTTTCCTCACGACGTCACGGCGTGCAAAAACATACCTAAATATGCCAAAATCCACGTCGACTCGATTCGGACGCATCACGCTACAACCATTCGCTTACCAATTGCCAATTAATTACGTACGCCGTTGTTCATCTGACATAGATTGCATTCCAGAAGAGGAAGGAAGGAGTCCGCACTCGATTGAACTTGTTCTGCCATTGGATAAGATCGCTTTGGCCCAAGGGTGAGCAGCCACTTTGGCGCCTCTCTGACCTGAACTTGGTGCAACTGTTCGTCGCAATTCTTACTGGCTCAACCCGTCTGCAGTGCCAGTTGTCTGTCGCCAATGCATCGCCATCGACGTAGACATAGACAAGCCCAATCGCTCCAAGTCTATTCGCATCACTCTTTTATTCTACAACTTTTTTTTTGCAATGGCCCCTAAGGCTCCTCGTGCCAAAATTGATTCCAAATTAAGGAAACCTGGCTTCAATCAAATTCAAGTAGCTCTTACACTGTTGAAGCTGATGGTACTCGTAAGTGCCATGGTCATGTACGTGAATTCGGCCTTGACGGACCATTTCCTTGTTCGCTGCTGGTTATTTGACTCGCTACAGACAGGTGCTGTCGTCATGAGTTCATTTGACAGCTCTTTTGTGCACCACCTAGATCTTGGTATATGAAAATACAAATTGAATGGTTACCAAAAGAGGTTAATGTCTTCAACAATTCACCAAGCCTTCGGGTTGTCTTGGGAATTTGACATCGGGGACGGGATGGATTTGATTTCTAGTTCGAGTCGGTTCAACTTCTCGACATCGTGAGCTCATATTGTCGCTGCACATTCTTCGAGATCTTGTCTACAATTTTTTTGTGTAGTCAGTGGTAGATTGGTGAGGCGTCACGTGTATTTAAGTAGTGAGGTAGGTCTCGAAAAAGGTAGCCAGGAAGTTTTAATAAGTACAACTTTGTGTTTTATAAATAGCTTGAACAGTGTCAACCAATAATTCCTCCGACATCAAATGCTGCACCACAAGATCTAATATGCCTTCTTCCTCGGACGGGTTTCCAACGCTCCGCTATAGAATTGACCGCTACAGCTACTACACCAACGTATATTATTTTACTACCAAAGAAAGTGAACCCGAGTCCAGTTCGAGTCCAGAACCTGTTTGCTATTCGTTGCTATTAATAGAGATATCCCGTACATTAGCCTCCATCTTATTAGTAAGGAATGCAAATGCCGACCTCTCGTACGAAGTGCGTGTCAGGTTTGAATGCTCATTTTATTTTATATGGTTTTAACGAGGATCGTTATCATCATTTTACATGAAATTAATGCATCGAATGTTTTACAGCACAGTTAAAATTGGTCTGAAAAGTATAACAGGCGTTCACGCGTATTCAACGATAGCCTCCCAGCTTTACTCCGTTCCAGAACGAAGTCTTTCGAGCCATAGACACAAAAACCAACCACATTGATCCCCTGTTCTTTCAATTCTTTCTAGCATTTCACATATTTTGCTCTATCTCAAAATAAATTACATGTAATGTAGTTACGAGATGTTGGGTTGAGGCTATCTGATTTCCATGAAACTGTAAAAATTATTGTCCTTCACGGTGTAAGATTTAAGGTATTGAGCGGTGAGCCTTACCTTCAAGACAATGGTTATCTGGGTTTTTTAAACATACAAAGTCATGGCGAATCTTCGATTTAATTTACAGTTTTTTCACAGCTGACTTGTGATCATCAGTGTTATTAATAATTTTCTTTCCACTATTTGAATGAGCTACGATGCCTGTCTCACCGTATAGCGGTGGAGGTGCCAGGTATAAACGTACCCTATTCAAGGTACAGATTTCTGTTTGATTGCAATTTTGCGTCTGAGATAGTCGCTTGAGATCTAGGATGCATAACAGCTTCATGATGATTATTAGAGTTTAACGAAGCACTGAGTTGACAACTGGCTCCGTAGTACTGGTCTATTGGCGTTGGTATAGGGTGGTAACTGCTAACGAGGGTGATGATGTACCCAAAAGGAAATAGGGGAATCCAGTGCTGACGTGTAGCCTACTCCAGTCGAATAACACTAAGATGACCGGACTAACGTCCCTTTCGAAGGACGGACAGTACCACACGAACAGCATGATTCCTCTGCTAATCCGTACTGTCGAGAGGTTGATGGCAAGGGGAGTGCAAAGCTACTGTACCAGTGTACTAGCTCCAAACCCTCCAACCTCTCTCCCGAACAAGACTACGTATTGGGACTAATGGTCACTCAACCAACCTCTGACCCAGCGCAATGTTGCTTCGATCGAGAACAGATGTATCTGAACACGTGAAATCGTTCGGCCATGGCGGCTTGTCCGAATCGAACAGCAATGAGAATCGACGTTGATGAAGATACGGCCATGCCTTGTGGTAAACAAACTATCCAGCTACTGTGCGGATTTTTTGCTATGCAAGGAAAGCAAAATTAAAAAATATCATGTCTTAAAAATTGCTCGAATACATGTTGACCCCAAAATGCCGTAGCTCAGAGGTTCGTAACTGCTTCAAACTAGATCTGTCGGCTAATTTTACCGCCACTTTAAGCGACCCAGCCACGGATGAGAGACGTTGCAGTCACTGTTCATGGCGCCTTCCTCTTCTTCATGCTGGTATGGTGTATACCTATATGTATATAGATATCGTAAACGACCCATCTTTTCACCGCTTACACTTAAAGCAAATTAGTATTTCCTTTAGGCCAACGGCGTGTGGTTTTTTTGAACCACGTTGTACATAAATTTCCACGGAATCCAGTTAATTACCAACTTATATTATTTTCGTGGCTTGCTTCCTAGTGTATGGTAATAGCATTGACCAAGCTACCTACAGCTAGCACGCTAGCCGAGTTGTTCGCGCTCTGCCTTGCTTTCGAACGGTTCCAGGTTCGATGTTGTGAATTTCCGTGCTTCGCGACAACCGTTCCAGGTATATGCTGCGATAATTCCTCTACCAACAGGGCACGTCCCTTCTTACCAGATTCCCAAAACAAAACCAAAAACCAGAACCAAAACCAAAACCAGATTCCCAAAGTGAAAAAAAATCATTAGCGCGCAGAGCGTGAATATTTGACCGCTAAAGTCAGGCTGACCTCCCAAGGGGCTAACCTCCTACCCCTGTTTAGCGTGGGGGCTATAGCAGAGCGTTTATTCAACCCCCCCCCCCCCCCCCCCCCCCAAATCTTGACGTGTCATTGCAAATCAACAAATACCACTTTCATTCGTGCTCAATAATATGTTCATTGCTTATGATGCGTTTGACCCTCGGTGTCGCTTTTCCCTAATTTTTATCTGGTCTGCACGCCACTGAGGCCGAGCAACAAAAACCAACGAGCCTGTTGGTTCGCTTTTCATTAGGGTGTTTCTCTCAAGCGCTTTTTATGTGCATCTCATCTAATGAAAATAATTACAAGAATGCAAATCAGTTCCATTGAAAGCGTTCAATGTTTACATTGTGAAATCTAAATACGTATGGAAATTATAGCTGGGGACGGGGTTGAAGGCTGGTAAGTTATGAACGTTCATGTGAAGTGGAGAGATGAGTTATGTGTTGATTTCTATGAAATAATTAATCAATTTTGTTTTGTGAGGTCGGAGAGAATATTTTTTATCGCAAGAATCTATAATCTAGCAGTGCTTCACCATAGAATAAGGGGGTTATGGCCGCACTTTACCCCCTACGCTATGGTAAGATTGTTCAAAAGAGAATTGCAAAAGTGACAATGTTACGTCTCGAAGTACATATTCTCATTTCTCTTTATCTAAATAATTCCACCCCCTACGCTATGGTAACATTTTTCAAAAGAGAATTGCAAAAGTGACAATGTTTCAATGTTACATCGCGAAGTACATATTCTCATTTCTCTTTATCTAAATAATTCCACCCCCAACATTTTGAAACATTAACTTGGGTTTTACTTGTTAGCAAAAAGGATTTTTTCTACATTCAGCTATTTCGCCGATTCCGAAATCCTGCTGAAAAATCAGAATTGTATCGCTTCTTTAATCTTTCATACCCACATCTTTAAAATTTGACTCCGGGTTTTTGATTAACTGCGGGTAAGCATTCAGTGTTGTCGGTATTTTCTTGTTCCACACTGTCGGCGGCGTAATTGCTCGCAAGATGCAAGACGCTTCCCAGTTCAGAAAACAGTCAACAAGTATTCGCTTGTTAGGAAAACACGTTTCAAGCGGACACACACGTGCATTTACTGCAAGATTGGAATGAATCTTCGAAAAACAAGTCGACCGTTTGCCAGATCGATCGATGGATATCGCTTTACATCTTCCATGAGACGAGAATGTAAGGACCAGCCGCACTGTGTTTCCGAAACAGCTTGATTTTTTTTGTCAGCGTATGGTCCTGCAATTTTTTATCCGTGTATGCTTTTGTATTCGGTGTCAGGCCATTCTTCCAGTGTTGTATAATGTAAGCCATAATTAGCTTCTACTCGCATCGCAAAATTCTCACGTCAATTTTTATGCAAACAGATTATACGATCAACAAATAATCCCACAACGCAATACATATTTTGGCAAGTTCACATCGATCTAACTGAAGATTGAAACCATTTTTAAAGTGAACGACCTCAATGCACCTTATCTTGTCCTGTTGAGTGTTTCCCTTATTTAGTCTTGTATTGAGGAAGTGTCTGAAACGACTCTGGTCTAGCAAGTAGACTTGTCTATCTTCAGAAATACATCTTCACAAGAACAGAAACCTGCATGCCATGTTTAATGTGCTCGTTTATCACTAGCGAGGATTGCAATGAATCGGATTTCAGCCGAGACAAACGTCTTGTCAATGTCACAGTGTTCATCTTCTTCCTCTATTCAAGTTCAGTTTTAACTTGCTCTAACCCCTGCAATTATAGCTACTCGCATTTCATGCGTTTACACCTGATTACATACGATGTCTCGCTTTGATGTCTTTCTTTCGGTTTCAACTTTCAGCACGTGTAAAATAGCTCTTCTTTGAGATACATTTTACACATATTAGAAATTACGATACAGGATTATGCACAGGTCTTTTTGTGTGTGTGTGGCGACTGGCGACACATTTCAGATCAAGTACACAAGCTATTTATTATAACATGTCCACTATGTTTCCTTTGTAATTACTTTTACAGTCAAGTTATCCTGGTAAAATTTTCTTCGGGATTGCTAATCAGCCAATTTGAAATAGACTGTATATATAACAGTGATGGGGACTCGCCATTAGTCAAAGGCATGGTAACTGGTCCATGCTTTAATATGAAATTAGCGTCATTCTGCCGCATTGAATTCCGAGAACATAAAATTATATGGAAGGATAAATCTGACTAGTATACCTACTTCATGAATTTTCCTTACATGTCTTATAGTTCGTGCCTATCACACCCTGTGCTTAAGTCAAGCGTCTACGTGCTCAACATTAATTTTTTGCTGCGCTTGTAAGCCCAGTACACACGGTCAATTTTTCATCCAATAATTGGAAACATTCTTTGTCCGGCAATCTGATGCAGTCGTTTGGTAAATACTTGAATGTATGCAGAACATGTTCCGTATGAAAAATGTGAACGAAAACGTATGTTCTTGAAATTTTTGCGTTTACACGGTCCAAGTAACAATGATTTGATGAAAAATTTGACCGTGGAAACTGGGCTTTTTTGAGAGTTATGAGATATTGATTTGTTGTAGTGGCTATCGTATTTACGCCAATTTTATACATCGAAATTACTAAATCTATCTGCAAAATGATTACACATTTCAATCTTTCTATTTCATTGAAAACTGTCATTATCACTTGAAATAACCGCTGGGACGGGGGATTGATTTTTGTTTCAGTTTCCCGTGGCTGTGATCAACTCGGTGGATGAAAATAGCGAAGACAGCGTTCAACTTGTGGCGGGTACTTTACCGAGTGACAGTGCGCTGAGTCCACCCGCTAAAAAACTGCTTTTGAGACTTTTGGATCCAAATCCAAAATTGCGACTGAAAAGCATGCTCAAACTTCAAGAAGTCGCTTTCTTCAAAGACTTCAACTTTGCTGATGCTCGAGCTAAGAAAACTGCGCCGAATACAATTTTGAACAAACTTTTTCCTGCTGGTCCGTTAAAAGCCGGTGTTTCCGGAAAGATAAAGGAGGTCGCTAGAGATATTTTTGAAAATTTTGACAGCAGTTTGCAAGAAAAATAAGCCGTGGAATGTGACGCATATGCACGTTAGCTTCGTGAGAGACTGGAGCCGTGTGAGTACTGAGTAGCCCCTTTTAAGTATGCAATTGGCATGACTTGCAAGTTAGCATGTCTTTAGAACTTATATCATCATCAGTGCGGGTTTGGACCTTTTTAAACCACGAGATTGGCTTGGGCTCATTGGCTAATAGCGTAATTAATATTAGCAAAATAATAGTGCCTTCGACTTTTTTGTTAGGAATCATACTCCTTGCCAATTTCGATACGTTCTACTTCTAGAGTCTTCGTCGTGGCCGATTATAAGTTTTAATTTCGTCCTTGGTTGCAAAGCAAAGATTACATGGTAGAAGCGTAAGGAGCGGCCTTTTACTAATAAGCAGATATTTTGAAGTTTCTAGATCAAACTTAGCATCTAAATTTATTATTACCTGATTTTAGAAACATCTAAATATACCATTTTCATAATAGGAAATTTCCTCAAATCATTCTCTGTACTTTTTCCGTACAGAGAATTATTCCCGAATCGTACATACATGCTAAAATTTCTTGTGTGTACTCTTTTAACTCGATTATGTCACGAAAATTTTCAAACTGTCAGATAATTAAACTCACGCTGAAAATGCACAGTGACGTCGGATGCCTTGTTTACTTATATACTTGCTACTTAATCGCGCCAATACTAAGCTTAACTTGACTTCGAAGCTTGGACAACAGCCTATCACAACAATAAATGATGGCATTGGTATGTACGCAAGGTGTTTTTGAGCAACCGAATGGATGCCAATTTTGAAACTGGCGTACATCGCTTCTATATCGTAGAAAGGAAAAACGTTTACCCATTAGAATAATAAATGCGTTATCAAACATGTCAAACCAATCCAGCGGACTTGGTCATTTTACGCTCTAGAACCAACTTTTCCTTCTTGACTTTGGAATAGCAACAATGAAAATGGTATATATGTCCAAAATTTGGATTAAAATTCATCTTCGTATTTTAATAACATTATAGCAATGATAGTCGGCCCTGTTGGTCAAACCGCTGGAAACATTTGCCGTGGTACATATGCCACAAATCACATACAAACTCAAAAAACGTGTATGCCTATTAAAATAAAATTGATTTGCATCTTGAAGGACGATGACGGCGTAGCGTCGAAATAGTTGATAAGAGATGTGCCTGGCTAAGCTAAATGTACCTCCATTTGCTATAAATAATATAGATAAATGTAGCCCCTATTTGGTATGCAACCTGTACATCTATAAAATACACGAGTCAGCTGTCTTGTCAGTGTCTTCACACGCGTAAATATTAGCAAGGAGAAGAAAAGAACTCGTCATCTTTATCTCAGAGCTGGCCCAAAGATTGTAGTATATATTAACCCTTGAGGCTCGGCCTGTGAGCCAGTAAGATTTGTATAAGTTTTTTATTTTTGACTAATGAATCTTGTCTTTGAACGTGGATAGGCACTATTGTGGTGCAAACACATAACCATGCCCAATCTACTAATATCTTTGTGCTGAGTTGATGTTTAGGTTATTTTTTCAATTCTGTCTTCCAAAGAATTCTATACTAGTGTAGCGCCAGAGTTGAGTACGTTCCTTAATTCGTTAACGGTTTAGTTAATTGGCTTTAAAAATTATTAAGGAATTGTTAATATTAACAAGTAATATCAAGTTACTGAAAAGTTGCGAGTTTTTTTAAAAAGTAATTAAGTTAATACCTGACCAATTTTTTTGGAAAAATAGAAATTGCAAAGGATCTGCCTGGCATGGTTCAATCATCGACAACCGCAGGCTAGATTTCTCTATGGATGAATTGCAGCTCATAATAATAGGATGCAAATATATGAGATCTATTGGGTGCATTCATCGAAAGTGCAGGGTGGTACAAGATGAGTCATCCTTGAGATTCCTTTCAGTACAGGGAACCGCTGCAAAGAAAGATATTTCAAGCAAAATTCCAAACCGTAGTAAAGTCTCAAATAATAACGTAACGGTAACGTACAAGAAAAATTATCGAAAGAAGCTAATGTGTTTACGTTAAAAGTTACTGCAATGGACGACTAGTGATCAAGGAATTCCAGAGTTAATCAACGTTGGAGGACAATGCTTTTCTTATGGCGTTAAAAATCCCCCAATCTTGATCGCCTCTGGAACGCTAGTCGTCCATTAAAATAGTGATTTGTTAACGCCAAAATTACTGGGAAAGTAACACGCTATTGCCTATCGGTAATTTGCGCTAAATACGTTACTACCCAACAAGTTACTACCTGACTGCCTAGCGCTCTTTCAATGGGCGGAAGTATATTTCAGCTTCGCTATGTAATTTTAACTTCGCTATGATATTTTGGCTTTGCCACAAAATTTCTAGCGTTGTCATGGCAGTACAGTTAAATTAAAATGAGTTTACCACACCAGACTTTTAAGGTACCACCTTGACGCAAACAAAAATACCACAAATAGTTCACGTTGAACCATGGTTCAACGATTCATTCTAATATCAATAGGTATCAGCCACCATTACAATTAGACTAATTACTTCAGTTGTCAGAAAATAATCCATCAAGCTTAACACATTTTCATATTTTTTTACGTTGGCGGCTATTTTTGTTGCAAAAACTTAACAATACGGCTATAGCTAGGACTGCAGTTTTCGGTTTTTGTCGTTTATTAAGATGGTATGTAATTAGAAGTTTGATGCATTAGTTTAATGAGTGCATCGAAAATTTGTAAAAAGGCGTTTCGCTGTAGGGTTGTTAATGGCGCCGAAATCAACTAGCTAGATTTTGTGTCATGCGGTTGGCAACATTTTCAGAACAAAATTACCTCTGGTAAGGATAGGCTAATAACACTGTATATTCGTAGGTACATACAGGGTAAAAATGTCGGACCAAAAACATCCCTAAAAGGGCCTATTGTTGGAGTTTCGATTTTTGATGTGAATCAACATAGGAAAAAATCCAAGCTGACCAATGTGAAAACGCACTATCTTGAACAATGTTACAATGGTTAAAAACAAACTCACAAAAAATGACATTTATATTAGAGATGTCAATTGATCATTTTTTTTGACATTGATTATCGAACTTGAAGCAAATTTTAATATCGATTATAATCGATTATAAGCAAATCGATAAATAATCAATTATTTCGATATTTTTCAGAAGTTGGTTGAAAAAAAACAGGCTGGCAGGCAGACCTGCCATGCTTTGCGACTGAAATGCGGTATTTTCAAAAATGGCATCTCGGGCATGAAGTATATCTAGCAAGTAGTTTTAACAAATTAAAGAAATGCGTAGAAAAAATCCGCTCTGAGATTGTTTAGAAAATTTTAATCTAATATTTCGATTATTGTAAGTGACATCGATGAATCGTTTCGTGGGCATAAGCAATTAATCGAATCGATTGACACCCCTTATTTATATAGAAGGGTTAGAAATAAAACTTTTATCCTTGAAGGAAACTATCATAGCTGTTGGCAGAATTCAGTTATTTCTCTTATCTACGTAGCATGTTGATGACAAGTTAAATCTTTATCTAAATATGGTAGGATCTTATCTATCTATTTGCTAAAAGACATTTTGATTTCAGATATCTGAATTTGAGTTAGAGATTCACTGATTGCAACCAACCAGCAGCTAAAATAAATGGGTAAAATGGCACCTCTAAAATTGTACTACGATCTGCTCTCTCAGCCTTCCAGAGCGTTGGTTATTTTCTTGAATAAGAACAAGATACCATTCGAGGATAACTCCGTAAACTTGACTAAAGGTGAGGCTGCAAAAATAATGAAAGCGGTGTATAAAAATTAAAAATGCAGAAATATAATAGTGAATGCATGTAGTAATTACCATTTCAACTTGTTTCAGCTGAACATTATAGTGATGACTTTAAGAAAATAAATCCTTTGGGCTTTGTACCCGTCATTGCTGACGGTGACTTCAAACTACGAGAAAGTGTTGCTATTCTCCGTTACTTGTGCCGTGAGAAAAATGTCCCTGATCATTGGTATCCAAAGGACAGCAAAGCTCAAGCCAGAGTGGATGAATATTTAGAATGGCAGCACACAGGCACGCGACTGAGTTGCGCCATGTATTTCCAAGTCAAATTTCTCCAGCCGATAATGTCTGGGAAGCCAGCAAAAGAAGAGCGCGTGCAACCATATAGAGACCGAATGGTTAAAAGCTTAGACGAAATCAATGACATTTGGCTAAAAGATCAGCCGTACTTGGCTGGAGACAAAATCACAGTCGCAGATATACTGGGTGCTTGCGAAGTGGAGCAACCTAGTACGTACCAAAGTTAAATTATTAAAGTAGCCCAATGGGTAGAAGAACATTTTGACTTCACCATGTAATTTCGGCTACGTCAGTCTGGGAGCCAGTGTAATGTGTGTCCTGCCTTGTTTTTGCCAGAATCAGAATTTTTTTTTTTGGAAGTACCTAGTTTTGTTTATTTTTAGCAAAAATACATTTTTCCAAACAAGACTTTCAAAACTTGGCCATCAGAATGTAATCTGCAATGTAAGAGTGAAAGACTCATTCCAGAGCACGGCCTGAAACCGTTTGAAATTTCAGTCGGTTTCGGTTTGTATTCTTGCCTTTTTGTTTTTCTGGTTTTGTTCTGTGAACAGAATATTGGGTTTTAAACTGATTTAAACTGCTTAGTTTTGGGTTTTCATGTATAGGAAATTTACATTTTTTTATTTCGTATGTGAAATAGACCACATTCAAAAGTCATTCCACAGACGATTATAATCGTGTGTAACGCTTTTCTTATGGGGTCCTTATTGACCCTGGATTAAGCCTTTTTGAATGTTGTCTATGTATTGGGTGCAACCCGAAAAAAAATCTGGCTTTTTCAACGCTAACTTTACCCGAAGATAAAGGATACAGGATGCCCTGTTGTACAGGATACCCTGTACAAAACTATCTCTTTCAACTCAATTTCTGAAATTAGATGAAGAAATTTGTTCTAAATTTCATAATTTTAGCTTTAAAATTTTATTTTTTTTGTGGTGTGCAGGCTATTAAAAATTCAAATTAGCCGAAAATAAATAACGGTTTGTTCCTGTTTTCGTTCTTGGGACATTTAAAAATAGCGGTTTTGGTTCTAGTTTTGAAAATTTTCGCTTGTGTCTGGTATTCGGTTTCAGTCCCTATTTCTTCCCTGCATTTGACTAAAAAGTTTTTGGGAAATCAGAGAAAACCGCAATCGGTATAGCTGCGGTCACCAAGATCAAATACGGGGCTTTCCACAAATATTATTTTGCTATAGTTAACATGACTCCAGAAGCTAGCAACATCTACTTAAATGTATTATTTTCCGTAGGAATAGCAGGTTATGACCCATGCGAAGGGAGACCGAAGCTTGCTGCGTGGCTCGACAGAGTCCGTAGTGATCTGAGCCCGCACTATGAGTCGGCTCACGTTCGGCTGAATCGGATGATTGAGAAGTACAAGGGTGTGCCACCTACAGCTATTTCCAAGCTGTGATAGCCTACGAAAAGTCAACAAGCTATGTATACACAACATCTAACTGGCTCTCTGCGTGGATGATGCAACAAAGCACAGCTCGAAAGAAAGTTATGGCATTAACAGGTACTTTTATGTGTGAATACACATAATTTGCAGCATACTGGTGCTGGAGGCCTTCGTGATAGTTTGGAAGGCTCTTCGGTTTATATCACTTAGGAAAGGAGTTCGAATACCGTTATTTAGTATTCAATATATTTTTACAAAAGTGAAATAGATTACCTACTTAATGTTAAATAAACATATCTCAAGCATGGAATGCAAGAGAGGTGAAATGCAATGCAAACATATTTAAATGATTATAATTAAAGGTTTACAACTGGTTAGCTGTATAATGGCCATTTTTTAACCTTAACCCAAATGTGTCATAAAAAAATTGTTACTAAACTGGGTTAAACTGCTAAGAACTTACCAAATATATTCTCAATGGTTCCAGAAGTGTATAGGCTTTATCTGGGACAATTCTCATTCATCACTCATTCATTGCAGAACGTCGGGAATTTATAAGTAGAGTTCTTAGCAGCAAACCCATATTAGTCAACAGTTTTCTTGAAAACTAGTGCTAAGATTAAGAAGTAGACATAAGTCTATAGAAATTTAT
>QKMV01001598.1:0-15502 GCA_003287335.1 Lednia tumana
ATTTATAATTTATTTTATTACAGGTTCGATATGGAGCGACTTCAAGCCACAGATAGTCGGCCTCAGCAAATCGAAATTCACCGTAGTCGCATGGGATCCTCCTGGCTATGGAAAAAGCCGGCCACCTGATAGGGATTTCACAAATGGCTTCTTCCTCCGAGATGCAGATTGTGCTGTAAAATTAATGGAAGCTCTCGACTTTAAACGCTTTTCTCTTTTGGGGTGGAGTGATGGAGGAATCACTGCCCTAATCATTGCTGGGAAATACCCAAAGAGCATTATAAAAAATATTGTTTGGGGTGCCAATGCCTATGTAGTTGATGAAGAGGTGAAAACATACGAGAGTAAGTTTGAAGGGCCAAGACCAAATCGACAGGCAAAGTTTCAGGCCCGAAATGTGAAAAGAGGAGAGCGAGTACCTTGTTCAACTTTCAATATGTACTACAGTCTGAGCTGTCACAGCCAGCAAGCATCTGCTGAACCCTAGCGTAGGCATACCTGGCATAGCCGGATTTCCAGTGAAATCTCTGAGAAAAGCACTGCAAAAGGTCCCCCTAGTCTTTTGAGTATTCACTATTGGACACGAGCTTCGTCCGTTTCACATTTCTTGCTGAAACTTTTCCGCAGAAGGTTGGTAGTGTATCGGATACAATGGTATCGAGTGACTTCTCATCTTCTACAAAAGATAATCTATCAGATGCAAATGGGAATGCCTTAGTAGATGTTAGATCAATGGAGAAGCTAGCTAGATTGTGCAACCTGATTTAATTCTGTCAATGTAGACACTACCTTGTATTGCAATTATTTCCCAAGCTTGAAACTATGAAATCCCGTACACGCTTAGCGACTGGGAAGCTGTAGATTCAATTCAGCCAGCAATCATGGATCCACTTGGATTAGATGATTACGAAGACACCGATGATTAAGATGCCAGTTGATTTTTTTCGATACCAGAAATGCCGTGATTCACTTTCATAACTCAGGCTTCAGTCTCAGCTCTAGGATAAAGTTTCTCTACTATCAGTGCAGGGCTTGACCAACCTCTTCTCAGCTTCCATTAGTGACTGTGCATTCTTCAAAAAAATGCACATAACGTCATTTTCCAATTTACATTAAAAAAGGCACGTTTTTTGCCATTTCGCGTCCCTCCCGTATTAAACTACTTTGATCATTATTAAAACATAATTTGTTATTCTCACTCACCAGGCATCCGAGATGTCAGCTCGTGGTCGGAGCGAATGAGGGCTCCGATGATTGAGTTGTACGGGGAGAAATACTTCACCGAAACGTGGAGTGCCTGGGTGGATGCATTTATCAAGATCCATGCCAACGGAGGAAACATTTGCAAAGTTTCGCTACCTTTGATTCAATGTCCCACACTTGTCGTGCACGGGAAAAAGGATCCCATGATCGCAGAAGAGCATCCCAAATATCTTGTAGATAACATCTCAAATTCAAGGTAAAGATTTTCTACTCGTCTGTCTACTTTGAAGAAGCCTATTCCCGAAACGTTTCACAGTAATACAGTTTTGTGCCGCGACTATATTTGTAGCTTGTGTCAGCTTGTTATTCGCTCTATTGACAGTGAGTCCAAAACTCACGAAGTTTTAATGACGATGGCGCCATAATCTTCAGGCAGTGAGTAAGACTAAGTGACTGAGACAGTTATACTTCAGGCAATCACTGCTTGAAGATGACAGGGCCATTTTTCCAAAAAAACTGATCACAAACTGGGTTTAATGCTAAGAAACCAATTATAACTCCAAACGTTTCTTAAAGTTTACTCCTCACGTAATCAGGGCAAAATGTACGATACGTTGGGAGATTTTGGTGGATTTCTTAGCATTCAACTCAGTGTGTAGTCATTTTTTTTTTAAAACCAGTGCTAAGATTAGGAGCTTGACATAACTTGACAGAATTTGAGATGATTGAGCGTCATCGAAACCCCGTGAGACTAGACCCTTTTTAAGGCCGAAAATCTTAACCCACTCAAGTCAGACCAAATACCACCAAGTCACAAGTTCCATCGACGGTTCTGAAAATCACCGCAATACCGACTATCTTTTCTTCTACGGCAGGTAAGATGCCCACGACTCCTCGCTGTATATTACTCAAAATTACACGTAATTACTTTCAGGGCTGGTTTTAGAACCTTTAGTTTAGCAGGGCTATCCAATATCTACTAAATTGTAGCCCTGGGCTACAATGTTATGCTTATCACCGAAGCAACGGGCTAAAACGGTAGCCCAGGCTTAGCCATGGAAACAAACTAGTGGATATTAAGGAAAGGGTTCAGGATGAAAAATAAAGAAAAAATTAAAGTGATCGGCTGTTGCTGTAGCATTTGCTACCTATCTGGAAGATAGTAACTTAACCAGGCATTGTAAGCCCGGTTTTTAGAAGGAGAATAATCAACTTCTAGTCCAGCGACAACCAACGTAACACAATTTGCGAGGCTCAAGTTGATGGAAAATTCTACCTTTCTTATACATCATCTTTCTTGCATCATTTGTAATCACTAGTTTACTAATCACTACTCAACTAGTGCTACAGAACTGTAGCGGTATAGTGCGAGATACAGCAAGCTACTATGGGTTTGGGCATCCACGAACATAGTATCTAGGGACAGGTACAAAGATAAACCTCAACCAATCCCACAAAGATGCCTTGAACTGGGTGAATGATCACACCAAATTTTCGGATAAGTGTAAATTATCTCTGAAATAAAAACAAATCCCCACACGGCTGGGAATGAAGCAAAGATTGGACATCTAGGTAATCGTGAAACATTGATTACGCCAAGTACAATGCTTATACTTTGCTGGTTCTGGCTTGAGCTTAATCATTACATTTTCAAAAAAACATTGCTGTATTGCTGTTTTCATTTTTAATGAAAGTTTCAAATTTCTTTTCCTTTCAGGCTGCACGTGTTCAAAGATGGGAAACACAACATCCACCTGCGTTACCCAAATGAATTCAACTGTTTGATACAAGATTTTCTATTGGAGTGAATTGGCAGACAAACTATTATTTCACGTATTACCTCTTGTCATAGAAACATGCTTTATTTTATCAGTCACCATGATTAAACCCATATCTTCATATCTTGTCTCCACTGATAGTAACATCGCAATGCAGCGCAGGCACCCATAAAACTTTTGTGACACAACATGATGGTTGTAATAAATGAATCATACCCCTATCAATCCTTGTTAATCCAGTTTTTTACAGAGATTATGTTCATCATTTTGTCCAGTAAGCAATTACTATTACCCAATGAAATTCCTATTAATCTTTATAAGCTAATGAAAATTCACTTCATTTCCAAATTGTGCAAGGTCATCATAACAGTGAGGGATTTAACTACAACAACAACACTGAATAATAACAGTTAATTATAAAATGTTAAATTACCACGACATGGAATCCTGAGGCGGCATTTAAAAATAAAAAAATTAATTTAAATACTTTCCGTGCGAGTAAAATCCAACTTACGATTTGTTATGGCTTGCCAGAGCATGTCCAAAATGAGGTTTCACAATTGTGCTGGCCCCAGGGGTGGCGGATTGGAGCTGGAGGGTTGAGAAGCCGCTTAAACAGCATGAAAAACGTAAATAAATCAACAGCATACCAGCCATCATCATCCCAACAATTATTGTGCCAAAACCACTACTCCGAGAATTTATTTCTTGGTGTTGTTGGTATATACTTGGGCACACAGTTACAGTCTATTTCTTACTCTAACAGCTTTACAGTCTTGGCTTTCGTACACGAACTAAAGTGAATAATACTATATTTTAGTTGAAATGATAAAAAAAACATTGGTTATGTGTTGACTTGATACTGAAATAAATGACAAAATAAGCATTCTTGTCATCGTATGTGTAATAACTAGTTTCCAAGTTTTGTAAGAAGTTCTATGGGAGCTTGGTCTGTCAGGGTTTAAAAGCTTATCATATTACCCTGTTCTCATACCCTCTATTGCTTTAGCTGCAAACATGGTATCTCAAGCTGTATTCGTAGAGGTGGTTTCTACCCCCTATACCCCTCCCCCCCTCCCCATACGCCGACGTAATCTTTTAATTACTGCGGCTTCTCTTTATCTTGACGTAACCACCCACTGCTTCCCTGATGAGTGTCCTATCTTAGTGCCCTGCTGGCTAATGGACTGAAAATTAAGCCCGACTTTGCATTGAACTCCGTGCACTATAAGCCTAGCACATCCAATCCACCAATAGCTGTCCTGGTTTTTTTAAATCAATTTATTGTCACGTTCAATATCAGTTCAATAGATTGTAATAGATATGTAGGTAAAAAAACGAAAAGTCGCAAAGTTAAACGTTCATAATTACTTATTAGCCTCATAGACTGGGACATTGCCGCACGGTTTGGCATGTCATGGATACACCGGTTTTTGAGATCCCCAAAGTTCAGCAACATTGATCAGGTCAACATTGAACAGGCTAGGTCAGACGATGGATGAGTGACCAGAGAGAGATGAGAGAGTAGATCAGATCTACTCGCCTTGACATAAACCTCTCCACCATATTGTGTACAGATTAGGGGAGGAATCCAGCTGTTCGAGTTGTAGCGTCCTTCGGAAAGGACGATAAGTGGTGATCCGCATGGTGCTTTCCTACAGGAATAGGTATGGGTACGTGCTGGCACCGGGTTTCCCCTATTCCTCTTCAATTCATCATAAGCATCATTTCGCATTTTCAGCTACATGAGCCAGCACAAGAAATGTTGTATGCCTGGAATAATCAAAGCCCATGGGGTCTCCGAGTACCCAAAATACAGTCAGCGTCCAAACTCAGTTATCTGAATTCAACGTACAAGCACCGGGATTACAATTACTGCTTCCAAACTATGTTATCCCCCGAACCAAAAGGCCACTTTCATAATTTTCATTCCAGAGTCAACAAGTACTAAATAAAAATGTATCCCCATAATGAATGCTTTGCCAAACAAATTTGGACCGTCCTTTAAAAAAACTATTCACTAAACTAGGTAAAACTGCTAAGAAGCAGTTAATAGTTAACTTATTAACAGTTTTACACGGATTTGTAAACACTAACAGTTCTTTGGAAACTATTGCCAAGACTAGAAATTAGACATGTGACCAAAGAAACTTATTTTGAACCGCCCTTATTGATTCTGGAATAGCAATAATGAAAATAGTCTATTTAAAAGAAAATAAGCTGTCTGGTTGACATCATGGGGACCACTAGGCTCTTCGAAGAAGGACAAAAATTGGTTTGCAAGAAGTTTTGAGTTTGGCCATTGACCAGCCCTAATAAAAAGAGTACAGCTAGGATGAGCACAGCTGTAGTTACAAAGTTACAAGTACTACACCAAAGCTGAGAGGCGTAGGTAGGTGAGTGCAGTCTGTAATGACTCACCCAGCAGCGTTAGGTTACGTCATGCACGTGCCTAATTAGCATAAGGAACTCATTCAATGCCTGTTGTCGTTCCGTCGACTTTTGCGGACAGCGATGTATCTTCGTGCATGGCTCTCAAATGCAGTGGCGAGCGGACGGGCTCGCTTCTTTTCAGTAGGTACATTAGAAGATGGCCAAATAGCCACGGCCTGGCAAGCTAAAGCAACGCAGCTCAAGTAGAAATTTGTACGTAGTGTTGCCATGGTGATGCAAGATGCAAGCGTCACTGATTCGTAAAGCGTGGGCAAAATATATCACTCAATTGCTACAAATATATCTGTCACATTGGCGCTGATATGGCGTAGATTAATTGGCAGCTTAGCGACAATGATGTCCCAATAATAGGAACGATTCGAAATGAGTAGCAAAATTGCTAGCGTATGAGGGGCATTATTGTTGAGTGTTGACGCTACAAGCACGTACAGTACATTACACCTTTTACAAGAGTTTCACTTCCTTGGCGCCCTATGAATATGGTATACTGTAACACTAGAGACCACATGGTTACACATTATACTATGTTAAGTGGCCTGATAAAAATATACTAAATACGGTTTGGCGTGTCGGATACACCGGTTCTCGTTAGAACACCGAGGCTAAGCAAAATTGCGCTGGGTCATGGATTGGAAGGTTGACCATCTACCCTAAAAGTAACTATTTTCTGTTCAGGAGAGAGGTCGGAGTGGTTAAAGCTAGTACAGCAGCTTCACCTCCTTTCATATCACACCTCAGTAAACACTCGACAGCACCTATAAGTGGTTGCTATCTATACTGCTGTTCGAGTTGTACCGTCCTTCGAAATGGACTTTAAACGGAATTCCCATTGGTGTTTTGAGACAAAAGTTGGCTCGAACCGGCACCAGGTTTTCCTTATTCTATGTTAGTGTTACGTATAATCACCTTATCATTCAACGACGCTAATGGACCAGCGCCACAGGGTGCCCAGTGGTGAATGCAGTGCCTCGTCTCCAATATCCAAAAAAGTAGACTTCATCTCCTGCAGCGAAAGTTAAGACTGAGTGAGGGGAAACTGGGAAAACCCACCCGATTTAAAGTTTCTTTCAATTCCTGCAGCTAAACTGTAAGAGACAGAGACACCAAACTTGTTTAGCTCCAAGAAAATTGAGCTGGCTTTCTGACAAAATGTGTTTCACATTGTAATAATTATCAGTTATTTCTAATTATATCCTTCAAATTGGAAAAAATGATAATATCCCACTTAAAATCAGGTATTTTAAAAAAGTTCAAAATAAAAATATGAAAAATACACTTTGTCATAAAGCCAGTGGAATTCTCTTGGAGATAACCAAGTGTGGTGTCTCGGCCACTTATGGTTTCGCTGTAGTAATTAAAATCAACTGCAAATCTGATATGTTTTTACCTGCCCCTCATTCCACCTTAAGGCCAGTTTTTCAGTGGCCCGTTAAATATTAACGGTCCGTTAGAAAGAGAATCAAGACACCTGCTTGGCCGTTGCTTGGCCGTAATCACAAGTTCACGGACCGTCAGGTTCTTACCGGGTTACTGAAAAACCGGTCTTAAGACTAGATCAAAAACTGAGAACATTTTCTGACGGAATGTGGGAGTGGGGGGGGGGGGGGTGGGGTCTGGATCGTTGGGGCCGCCACTGGTCAAATATTGTTATCTCCTTTCGCCAATGCGTGTCCACCACCACCCTCGGCAAAGAAATACGCCCCGCAGTCCCGGGTTCGAGCTCTGGAAATAGATTCCCAGCAAAGTTTTATCGCCGCATCGATACGGCAACGAGCGTCGAAACGAATTCATCCGCGTGCAAAATATTCTGTAGCCATTAATCATGTTCAAGGATTGTTTTATATAAAAAGTATTTGACGAGAGAATGGGCTACCTTTTTGCCTTTTGATCTGATTTTCAAATGTGCCCGAAATAAGTCTGCGTTCCCCGCTGTTTTTGGATGGCATTGTTATCGTAACCAACGTTGTGAACGAACAGCTGTCCATTTGTCATTAATTGAAGGGTTGTTAAGTGAATGCTTTATGTTTTATCAGAGTAGTAGATTCTCCCAAAATAAGGTTTTCTGGAGACTTGGACAATTATTTGAAACTATTGATACATGTGCTCAAAGTTGGTGTCAGCCATTTTCACTTTCAAACATTGCGTTACAAATCTGACTTTGAAAAATCAGGAAGGGGAATGGATCTGAGAAGAATCGGTGGACCAGTGCAGTGAAAAGTATATTATACATTTTTTTAAGAAAAGAATGTTGATTTTTAAAAGTGCAGTTTAATAGATGTCATAAGAAAATATGGAGCAGACACCATTGAAAAATTTTAGTGTGCAGTAAGACTTAAATAAAGTCATACCTACTGCAGGCCCTCATCGAGAGACGTGTATTATAAACACACCCTATCATCCCTTATCTATTATCCATGTAAAGGCAAACTATTATATAATAGAACTGTGTCATCGTTTATGGGGAAAGTCTACCGTAATTTTTTAGGAAAATATGATGAAAGTTTGGAAATATACCCTAAGATTAGAATCGGAAATTGTTTTTAACGGAAATTGTTTCCTGTGACAACAATTCTGATCGCCTTCCGTACATTGTTCGTAATTTGGCGTGAAGGAGATTAAGGAAGCTGAAGTTTGAAGTGTGGGAAGCAACAATTTAATAAGGGCCAGTTTTATCATTTTCTTAACTCCGGGCTAGTGTGGGAGTTGAGTTAAATGCCACAGCAACAACCAATCAAAGTCGGAGAAAATTGTTTTTTCTGAGAGTCATCTCTTAAAAATATGGTAAAAACGAGCCTAACAGTAAAAAGAGAACGCTCTTTCCAGGGTCGAAATGGGTTGAATACGAATATATACATATCTATAATAAATGCACCTGCATACCAAATTTTAATCGTCTCTGAAATATATGTTTGAAAAGTGGTCAGTTCGATAATCGCTTTACCATCGAATTTCCATGGCGAAAATGTGAACGGAAATAGTAGGTACTATAAATAGAATGTAAATTATAATTATGCTACTATAGGCGCTCGTTCATCAACGTGGGAATCGCAGCTTCCTTTCACTTAGGTAATAATGTATATTACAGTGTCTGTCTGTGGGCCCCAATTTTGTCCAAACTCCTCTTACTATCTACTTTTTTGCACGTATACTAAAGTTATCAGACTGAAATCGCTGTATTGTATGTGAGTTTTGACCTAATAATCTACGACGTCACAGGCTTGAATCGTTTTCACCAAGCACAACCGTTTAATCGCACGGACAATTAACACGTATGCAAGGAACCGTGAAAATCTGTGGTCGTGTCACAAAGCTCGATCTTGTACAACAAGAAGCTGACTTCTGTTCGATCTTCAATACACTGTTATCTTCCACCTTATTTAGTGACAGGTCAGTTATTCAAATGAGGTCACGACCAAATTACCCCCTCCTTTCTCACGTATAAGCATTGTAATTAATCCCATCCTTCATAACTCGTAGTCTTACTAATTTAATCAAACCGGATGAAATCAGATATGAATGGCATAGTATTTGAAACCTTGCTATCGATTTTTTGCTAACTTTTGCTCTGTGTTAAAAAAGTGGCTGTGATTATTTTATCACGCGTCTGACTGCATCAGAATGCAAGGGAAGTGACGCATTTGAGTGCGGCATGGCATTGAGTCGTCGTTGGACTTCCATAATGATCTTTGTGGTGTTCTCTTTGAGTAGCCGAGGGGGGATTTTAATTGATATGATTATTAACGAGCTAAGGCGTAAAACTGTGCCTTGATTGAAGCTAATTTAGTGGTGAAGTCATTGTTTAAATGTAATGCCCCTGGATATTTTGTCTCTGTACATCCGAACATTACATTTCATTTTATGGTTCCTACATTTGTAGTTTCAGAATTGCTTCTGTTCTGTCTGGTACTGTGACTTAATCAATTCTGAATACCATCCCAAATTACAGCTCACAACTCGCAAGAGCGTGGAGATCACTAGCAATCATGACACTGACATTTCTTTATAATCTTCACCGTATATGGAAATGATAACCACAAGCGATCTCTTCATCTAATGAAATCTTGAATGTCTCTGTCAAAAAATGAATACATGCCTGTCTTAAAGTTTGTCTCCACTTTCAAGCCTCTCCTATAAATGAGTTGCTGCGATTTCTATTTTGAAATTAGTATCAGAGGTAGATCTGCTAATACCTTCTATCTTAATTAATTTACCTTAAAAATCAGGTGATTACCTTAATGCACGCACATCGCCCTTGAACCAAAAAGTCTGTAAAAATTCGCACTCTACAATTAGAATTAACAAATTAAATTCAATATCAAGTCACCTCCCTCTCCTTCATAAGCCATATCCAAAACAAAACGACAACATAAACCCATTAACACCCCCGTTTTGCCCTAAAATAGCAAACACCGATCAACCCATGCTTAAATGTATTGATGATCAAACCATCTAATTCGAACTATATTTACCCCCCAAACATACTAACTCACAGAGGTGTAGTTACTTTTATAGAAAGGGCGTCAAATGTAGTACATTCATTTCTATCCGAAAGCGAACGTGCATATACTTCTCTCGGCTCATGCCCATAACTGGCAAAGACGACCTCCGATGATGTCGTAAGCCCACTTTCCTCCTACAGGTTATATCTATCTTGCTTGCTGCTGTACGAACCATAACTTAACCCACACACACACACGCAACCTACACAAGAGTTTGAAGCCATTACCTTATAAAGAACTTGTCTCGGAGTCAGACTCATAAACACGACAGCTATGTATCAAAATCAGCTGAGATGGGTTTTTATTATGAAGAGTTTTAAAGTTTAAAGATCATGTACGGGTTAAAGGACGAGAAAATTTTGTTTGAGGTCCATATTTGGGGAGGATTATACAGACAATGGGTTTGATACTGAATTACCTTGCCTACCTATTTAAATATTCAGAAGATAATGTTATAGGGATGATAGTGTTGTTCTGACGGGCGCACACTTTTTATGCCTATAACTTTGCACGGTAATTGTATCATCACTGTGGTACAAAATGATGGTTCATTTTTGTTGAGAAGAAAAATATGATACGTTCAGCGTTGAATGAGACTGGTACATTTTGTGTAATTTCATGAGTGTTAGGTAAACGGGTTCACAAAGTTTATTGACTATTAAGGCAGATCAGCCGGATCAAATAATATCAACTTGTAGTTGACAAGGAATAAACTTTTAAAGCCAATTACACGGCTAGTAATATTCTTAATATCAACTTGTAGTTATTTGTTGTTCATATTGGCGGTGGTGCTCTCTCTTCCAACATTCCAACATTCCAACATCCAACTTGTAGTTAGTCAAATTTTAATGCACGATAGAATGCAATGAGACAGCATAAAAGTTTTGGCAGAATTTAGTTTTAAACAGTAGAAAAAAGAAGTATTCAAATCAACTGTAACGTTAAATGCCACGGTCAACAACACAAAGCTGGTCTTCGTTCGCTGCGCTCGCTCAATGTACTGACTGTCAGTCTGTCAGTCTGTCATCGTCCTAAAAATAAACGTGATTTTCATTTCTAGTTAAACAGTTAGACAAATAGCAATTACAAGTTGTTATGGGTTTGAATATAAATGCAATGAAATAATGTGAGCAAGGTACAGTTACGTAATATGCAAGTACTATATCGTTAAAAGGACATTAGTGCTATTCCCCGAGAGTGTTTTATACCATTTTTGCTGGAGAAATGGCGGTGCTAAATTAATTGAACATGAGGTAATAATTAGTGGTATGCCGTGAAAGATCTTGATTGATTTTGCACTGATGTATGGCATTAAAGTCTGATTTGCTACGCGGATAATTACCTACTGTTGACTGACTTTGTCAAGACAAGGACAAAATTGGTTGGAGGCATGTTTAAAATAATCTAAATATCACGCCTAGAAATTGATTTAATCTTTTCATTTTAGCACATAATAATGTGATCGATTTCTGTTCTACTTGTACACAATATGTTGATTCCTGAAAAATACTCATGTAACACTTGACAGCCTTGGATAAATTACTTAGATTGTAAATAAGGAAACAATAGGTAATTTAATGAGCCGTACTTTTTATTTTTAATCCACGTGAATTTAATCTTTCTCTCGTTGTTTTACACAGTTGACCGTACATTTCTCATTAGTTTCGACGACTGGGTGCTAAAAAAAACGCCCCAAATGCACCAAATTGTCTGCCATCTGTCAAAATGCACCAGTCGCAAATGCATTCCTCAGAAGAAAGAAGTTCAGAACCAGATGCATTTCCATGAGCTGCTCGAAGGAAATACGACGTCACGTGACTGTGAGCTGAGACTTTCTCCTTGTCAAAACTCAAAACAGATCCACCCAATGAACCGCCTTTTTGTATTATTCTATTTCTGATTGACGCCTGTTACAGCAGGAAGTAATTTAACTCAATGGGAGATCGTGTCGAAAACTATCGTTGGGCTGCCTGCTTGCTATGCCGCTTGAGAATTAGGTCGCGTGGTTAATAGTTTTCTTTTAACATTGCGGAAAAGTTTGTGAATCAGGTCAGATCATTATCAGATGACATATTTTCTGCATGCTTTTCATAATTTTCTTTTCATAATTTTCTACGAGTCCTACCCAATGGATGCACGAACAAAGACAACATTTCCTGTAATTTAGAGTGGTAGTAGAGCAAAGATGGGAATTTTTCACATTTTATGAGCTTGTCTTTGAAAAACCTCTAATTGCTAAAGATACGAGTTTCAAGCTGTTCATTTCCATCTGCATTGCACATAGAAAAAGCACCGAAAAGAACACTGGAAATGGCGTCTGTCTTATAATCGCATAGTCCGTGATGTCCGGCTATCCTGACTTTCATTCTCCGTGGTTTCCCACAACCATTTCAGGCAAGTGCTGGGTAAGTTTATGTCCCAACAAAGGCGGGCGTCTCTCCTTACCATGAGTCTCTTTCTCGTTTCCGACCTCTTCCACGTCCCGGCATGCTGTTAGCAGCAGGGATTCGTAAAATGCTCAAACATCATCTTTTGGAGAATATGCTAGAAGAATATGCTTCCAGCCGAGCATTTTCTCAAAATAGCCCAAAAATTCATTATTGTTACAGTAAAATTGAGTGAAAGTTAATGCCGAGGAACTAGACGGAAAATGAGCTAGGTACATTTCAACCAAAGTAATCGTTTTATTTCTCAGAATCTTGTTTTTTTTATTTTTATTTATAGTACGCTTTCCATCTCAATCACGTCCTCAACATCAGAAAATGCTCGCTTCACATCACGTGGGATTCGTGAGATCTTTCCAAAACCGGTAGGTTTGTTAGAAGAGGTTCAAATCCCTTCGGCCTAAATTCACTATTCCAGAATAAGTCGTGCAAGATAGTTGTTAAAACGGGATATATCCCAAAAAAACATGATTCTCATGCAGTGTGGATCGAACCTGACCTTTCAGAACCGGAACATGTAAGCAACCCCCCGAAGTTCAAACAAACGCCCTGCACGGAAACCCATATTTTAAGTATTATAGTCAATTCTGCCTTGGTAAATATTTCAGCTACAAGGTTTGACTACCCAAGGTGATTCATAATTATCAGCAGTCTAACAGTTTCAACACTTTTGTACCCTTTTTCCATCGCCCCTCCAAATTGATGTCGATTTTGTTCACACACGCATGATAACTGAGGTAGTGGTCAATCAATAATGCAATCCCTTCGTCCACGGCCGACCCTAGCACAACATAAAACACGACAATGCCTATCGCCACACCTGCTGAATGCACAATTTCGGTTCCGAGAAGCATCGAGTAATGTACGAACAGCTTTCCCTCCATGACTCATTGTTGGAAGACAGTCTCAGTCAAAATCCAAATAACCACAAATACTACAATTTTGTAAGCACAATCCTGTTAGACACTGGATTTGGAAGCGGTTGAATTCTCGGGGTTACGATTTCGGGGTTTGTGCTAAAAATTCCAGTTTTGTTCGGTTTCGGTTTCGCTCTTCCTTAAAAAGATATCGGTTTCCAATGTTTTTATTCTCGAAGTTATGAATTTTGATTCAAAGCCGCATCAAAAGATTAATATTTTCAATACTTTTCATTTTTTATTGCCGGTTATCTATAATGAATGATAAACTCAAAATATCTTTCTTAGCTTTTCATATCATGTTCTAAAAAAAAAAATGACGCTTTGTAGAACCAATTTTAGAACTAATATTATGATGAATAAGCTATTTTATGTTTTTTGTTAGTGTGTCAATTTTAGAACAGTATTTAAGATCTATACATATTTTTACCATATAACGGATGGAGAGCTCTCTCAGAAAAAACAGGGCGTGGACGTAATGATCACCGATTTTGACTCATAAATAAAAATATTCATCGATTAATCATGGCAAACGGTTTTACGTTTTACGTTTTACTAACGAAAGTCAAAAGCACACTTGTCTCTCTTTTTAAACCATGCTTATGGAATTAAACGAGTACAGTATAACTTAATAAAATTCTTAAGACCTTCTCAATATGTTTTAATCTTAGCACTTTTAATCCAAGCAAAAACTTTTGTCTCCTTGTCAGCTTTTTCCTGTCAGAAGCGTTTTACCCCTACATTACAATATCGTTTACGAAGCGCTGTGAACATTTTAGAGGGGTTCTGAGCTTTCAAACCTAGATCGTACATCAGTTTTTTTGAGTTAAGAATGTACCATATAAAACTAAAAGTTAACTATAAGTCATTCCTACTCTAGCACAGACTACAGTATAACGTATTGTCATTTTGGCAGGCAAATAACAAACCAAGAAAAACTGTAGGTATCCTATTCAATTCCATCCCTCAACAAATTCTCGACCACAAAATGCTACAGGTTTGGTGTCAGGGCACGGTATGAGTCATCCATTTTATTATGCGTATTGCGTATTGCGACGCTAGATAAGCGAAATGGCTAGTAGGCTCGAAGCCGTCCGTAGACCGATCAATAGCCCGACGGTGTCTAGAGAGGTCCAGGGTTCGAGCCCAGGTCAATAACTGGAAATAGGGGCCTGCCGCCTGCAGTACTGGGTGAACGAACTTGCCATGCCTCTGCTGATATCTTATGTTGGTGCCACGAGAATATAGCTGCAGTATTTTGCAGGGAATACATTTTCTTTTTTTTTCTTTTTGGCAGTACGTGTGAGCATGGCCGAATTTTGGTGCATTGATCAAGGTGGATCGATGGATTTGGTGCAATGGACGTGAGATGTTGCCAGAAGTCATAGCTGGGTGTGGATGTGGGAAATGTAGTTGCAATTTGCAAGGTGTAGTCATGACTACGCCTCCGTACTAGTTTTTGGAGAGATGGATAAATTTGCTTACTAAAGATCATTGGGCTGTTTAAATTAATTAGTACTATCGAATATCAAATGCTACAATGCAACGAGAATTTCTGAAATTGAATGGTTATGATAAAAAATTACCTCTTATTTGGGCGTAGACAAACGATTGGTGCAGAGAATAAGACAATGATTTTATCTCGAGTATGGTCGGGGATGAACGGAGAGTGCAAATATATTATTGATATGAGAAGCGCTGCATAAATTTGCATACGGTGCATGTCTGGAATTGGGTGCATATTAAATGTTGCCATTAATTTAGCAGCGAAGCAATGATCATTTCGTTGCAATTTATCTGCAAATTAGCCGCAAGTGAGATGGCATGACAGGAGGGAATATCCAGGAAAGGTATCTAATTTTTGAATAGATGCATTTTTCATTTTACACATAAGTACAAGTTTAACAAAACTAGAAATTCGACCGACAATTTTATTTAAAAGCAGACGCAACGTGAACTGATAGAGATGGAAGTGGCTGATGAGTATAATCCTGGAAAAGGGGCATACAGCTAACCATTAACCCAGGCTTAATCAACTGATTGCATCAACGGCGCACTGCCTTTTCTTGATTCCTCGGCAGTCCTCGTTATTTTGGCAATCATTTTTTGTGCAGCGTAGGTGGTACGGGGGGCGAGAATCAAATCTGCGAAGACTTTAGATTGGGCGCTACGTAAAACCTGAACTGCTATTTGACGCAAACTGAATA
>QKMV01001600.1:0-15494 GCA_003287335.1 Lednia tumana
CATGACCCAGCGCAATGTTGCTTAACTTCGGTGATCTCACGAGAACCGGTGTATCCAGCATGCCAAACCGTTCGGTGTGACATGTTCTTACACGGAATGAAGATTAATATTTCAAGCATTGATTCGGATCAAGCGACGAGCAGCACAAGATGTGCAAATAGTTTTCTACAGGTTCGACTGTGTCTTACAAAGCTTTTCGTCCTTGCCTATAGGACCCCATTTATTCGTTGGGCTCACCGTGCTCACACCTCTTGTATATGTTAAGCATGCGGTGTCTTTAAGAAGTTAGTTTTGTTGTTTCTTTTACGAGCAAATAATTACATATGTTGCAATCATTTAACTGCTTCAATTGCGTAAATTATGGTAAAATTAGCTTCAGGGCTGCTGATAAACTATTGAGGAATGTGCTACGTACACGGTCAGGACTCAGGAGGTACCGGTGTTGTCTACGTGGAAGATTCCATGAGTTTGATCCTGTTGATCGGTTACCCTGTTTTTGGTAGTTCTTGCTTGAATATCTCATGGAATCCGCCTACGTTCAATTAAGTAAACAATGTAATAGGATAAATAAACAACTCTTGGAGACCATGACGATAATGTGCGGAGATTTGTTGCGACTGCAAATGCAATCTTTCTATTGCTATCGAGAAGCAAATCGATTTTAACGGTCTGCACCCTACAACAGATAACATCGCCGTGAAATCGATTTAGAATTAAACCAAGTAAGATGATTGCATGAGTATTACGAGCTGTTAAGTATCATTTAGAAATTCAAAATCTCTAAATACGGCAGCTATGGTTCTGTTTTTTCATCAGAAATGTTGCACACTTGTTTGAACTTCGCGGTGGTAACGGAAAACGATTGGGTTTGAGAATGCACCCTGATTTCCCACGATAATCCTAGGGGAAATGTTCCTCCACTCAAGGCACGGCCGTCTCGTTACCATCTAGCCTAAGTGCTCCCGGCTGCAAGTAAGTTTGGCGGCTTGAGTAACCATCCAAACATACAAAACAAGCCACCACTTGAACATATATTGTTTCTGGTCACTGGTTAGCAACAATTTTATCAAAGGTGTGATCTGAGTTTTAAAACGATGAATAAGTCCTATTGATTCACCTCAAGCTGTATCATCTTGGTCCTAGCTACTTTTTGCAGGAAAATTAACAAGTAGTGCCTCTATGTTACTGTACAATAGTGCGTTACTATCTACAATAAATAAAAAAAAACGGAATGGAGAATCTTGTTAGGCTAGTGATGGTTGTGGTGATGGTGAGAAATAATCATTCACGTCAATAGCTCGTGCCATGTAAGAGGTGTTTCCATAAAATTGATCTAGCCTTATTCTCCGGTTTTTTAAATGTATGAACGAAATATTTTTTCAGCGAAAAGTGCGTGCTATGCTAATTAAAATTATAAAGCAAGTCTACAGACTATTCGTTTGGAGAGTGACGTAGGCAAATGACTTGTTTTCTGATAAGAAATTACTCTGAGGTCACTTCTGTGCGCTGAACTATGGGTCAATGCTATCGCATAGTGAATCGGTCGGTCTAACGCTGGACTCAGCGCCCCACTAATAACTCGATTACCTATCACTACCAAGTCGTGACATTGGCAGTACCCAATTGAGAATCAAATGAGTTCTCATGTTAGATACACCTGCTCTTGTGAGATCACTGGAGTTAAGCAGCATTGCGCTGGGTCAGAAGTAGGATATCCGACCATTCATCCCGAGACCCAGTTCTGTTCGGGAGAGAGGTTGGAGACTTAAAAGCTAGTACAGCAGCTTCAGTCTCCTTGATTACAACGTGTCGACCGCACGGATTAGTGGAGGAATCCGCACTGTTCGAGTTGTACCGTCCTTCGGACGGTACGTTACGTGGTGATCCTCTTGGTGCTTTTCGACAGAAGTAGGCTACGTGCCGGATTACCCCTTTTCTATGTTAGGATCATCATCGCCCTCATTATCACCTCACCATTCACCGATGCCATATGACCAATGCATCATGATGAAGAGTCGAATGCGTCGTTAGACACCACATAATCCAAGCCAAAATTAGACCTTTGGCATCACCTGGTGTTACAATTGTTGTATCAGTGTTACGAAAAAAAATACGGATTTCCAATCGTAGAACATCAGGAAAATACTATCTGTTCAACCCTTAATTGATGGAATTACAAGTAATAGCTCTGGAATCGAGCTCTTATAATCAGTGTTGACGCATCAGGGGCGATACGGTGGGCACTGTCTACCCTAAAAATCGGGAGAAAGCAACTTTAAGTAATTAACATTATAGCTGTTGTCTAATGCAGATTCGCGATTCTTCGCGTTTTAATGCTTAAACAAGCACAGTTCACGCACTTTTCCCCAGCCGCTTGCTGGTTACCGTGAGTGTTTAATTGACATTTACACGTGTGATTTATTAAAGATCCGATCAATTACCGTAATCATCGATATTGAGATGAAAGAAGTCCAAGTGCTTATGAGTAAATATTATTGAAAACTTTGAAGCCACGAAACCTGAGACGATTTTATGAGCAGCGTAGAAAAATGAGTAGGGTTGTAGCAAATCCATGAAAACCTTTTATGTCTCCCCAGTTGGCCGACTCACGCTTTACCGTTGCCTTGGCAACGTGCTTTGGGAGGACAAACAACTCAGAAAATGCAGCCAAAAATTACTCGGCTCGAGTAGGACCATTAGGAGCAAAGTTAAAAAAAGAGGAATTTAGGAATTCGAAAAAACTGTTGGTAAATGGTCACTGCTGAGAACTTCTAACGAACAAACAAACAGACACATAGAAACAAACATAGTCAGAAGACATGAGTCTTCAGAATTTAATTTCAGAATTCATTTTCTCTTCAAACTTCTTCATAAAGTAAAGGCACCTACACGCGTTTCGAACCACAATTAATCTGGCACTAGACAATGCCATGCCAACGGGATGTAGCCTGTGTCGGTGCGTTGGCACTTATGTTAGTGTTGCAATTTGAACACTGCTTTTGGTGACAACTCGAACGATTAACATGTTGGTGCGACGCTTTTTCTAATGGCTCTGCTTCCCGTGGACTATCGTTCAATTTGCAACTCTAGTACAACCATGGTCCGGTACCAAGGTTTCGAACGTTTCGAAGGTTTCGAATGTTTCGAACGGTTCGAACGTTTCGAAGGTTTAGAACGTTTCGAATGTTTCGAAGGTTTTCGTAACATTGCTATACCATGACGCGCCACGTTAGCATGGTTCGAACTACATTTTGTTCGGAATAATTTTCGAAGCAGGATTCAAACGAAATAAGCGGATGGCTCCGCCAATGGCAGCCTGCCGTAAGCTGCTAGCTCCGCCTCCATGCTAGCTATCGCTACGCTAACTTAGTTTTCGTGAATTGGACAATGAGATCCTGCATAGCATCGCTTCGCTCTGCGTAACTGGCGTTGGTGAATTGGCTCCCAGATACTCTGTACTCCTTGCCTGTGTCTGGTGATGCGTCTGGCAGCGTCTGGAGCGCAAACATATTTGTCCGTCAACTTGCATCGCTTTTCTAGTAGAGCTCCGTAGAAATGTGCAGTACTTCGAATTTTTGACTGGTGATCTTACCTGGGTGTTCGAGGTAAGTTTAGATGTCACTGCCTTCGTCCTTGGATGGGGCATGGTGATTACTATTTGTAGTTTTTACCCACACAATGCCAACGAACCAACTGCTTTCATATCATAGAATACGTATATAAACCGTTTTTTATTCATTAAAACATGTACGTCATACAGGTGTAAATAATATTTTAGTGACAAAAAAATCTATCAATTTCTAGCTTCATCATAACATTGAAAGCGTGCAACGTACTAAATACACTTCCATTTTAAATCATGTCCAATAAAAGATCTAAACTACTATTCATATTGTGCAAGTATTCACAACTCTTTTCGCCGGCTTTTTACGTCCTCCGGTTAGGGTCCCAACTGGCAGCGTCGCCATACGCTCTTCCCGGGTTACCAACGGGTCGTGCCGTGGTCCTCGTCGGTTGTCTTCCCCCGGGCTGCTTGTTGGGTGTCGAAGGGTTCCGGGGCAGGTTGGGAATGGGTGGGAAAGGGACGATGCGGTCGTCGGTCTTGGACGGATCGACCACTCTGCCCACGAAGATCACGGTGCCGGTGAGCTCGTCCTCGATGTAGAACAGGAACGGGTGGGTGGCGTTGAAGAAGTAGTCGTCGACGCCGAATTTCATCACAACGGACACCTCTGCGGACGGAACGTTACTTATAATGCAGTTTTAGACAACGAGCACATGTAGCACAAATTCAAGCTGCTTCGAAAGTTCGAGTGCGTACGTTTTGCGCATACATTGTAGTACGTTTCGGGAATTGGAGTGGACATAAATGTAGTTCATTTTTAGCAATCCCTAATATTCGAGTCCAACGCACCACCACCTTCCCAGGGTTGGTACTTATACCAAATGCACTAACTCCTGACTTCTTGATTGTTTAAAAGAATTATCCCCTCGACAAATCCGTACGCACGATGGATTGCCAACTTGTAGATTGAATCCCTCGGATTGGCCAGCCACACGGCCGGTTTCCGCGAGCATTGCGAGTCCGTTTGGTTTTGGTTGCCATGCCCACCAATTGTGTTGATAACCTAACTTCAAACTGTCACAAGCCAGTTTTAACAAGTTTGTAAATTGATAATGATTTACCGAAGGGAATTGTTCTGCTGCTAATTTACACGCATTAAAAAATGAAAGATTAACACAGAAGGCGGTAAAAATGAACAGTACAAAATTTCAAAGAATCTGACAGCCTGAATCAGATGAAAAAACTGGCGTAGCAGCTGCGATTTTATTGGCTAAAATTGTCGCGTTTTTTACATTTTTAAGACTCGTGTCTTCTGTCTAATTTCAGCACTAGTTTTCAAAAAAACTGTTAGTAAATGGGTTAAACTGCTGAAAACTTATAACAAACAAACTGCCAACGTTTCGCCAACTATATTGAATAATCGGCCCGAGGAAGCTTTCAATATAGTTAGAGAAACGTCGGCAGCTTGTTTGTTGGAAGTTTTCAGCAGTCTAACCCAATCATAACAGTTTTTTTGAAAATGGTCGCGTGTTCGCTATCTGCTCGATGATTGGCCGAGGGCACGGATTACGATCCGTAGAATAGAACCGATTTCTGTACGACGGACGGGCTCCCAATCGAGGCCGTCCACACGACGGATTGTCAATCCATCGATCCAACCCTCGAGTTGGCAATCCGTCGTGCGTACGGCCTGTGACACAGTGCAGATGTGGTCTTACCCGTGACTCCGTACGCGGTCGTGCCTTGTTCCCCCACCTCCAGTCCGGCCTTCTGCAGGACGTCGGACACGTAAAGGCGCTGCGGCGTGCGACCCCTGCTCACGACGCCGTGGAGCTGCGCAGCCTCGCTGAACAGATCCTTGATTCCCATCTGGAACCACGGAAAAACATCCCACGTTGCAGTCGCCGTTCTGAACCACCAAGTTTGGCATTTCAAGAATATTGAAATCACTTCAAAAATACCTACCTACTCGACGACGCAAACCTCGGACCTTTTGCTTACATGGCAAATGCTCTACCACTGAGCTAAGTAGGGTACAGCGGGGCTCAGTGGTAGAGCAGTTGCCGTGTAAGCAATAGGTGTAGGTGTAATAGGCGATTTCACGTCCTTTCTCATCCGCCAAGCGAGTCCCCGAAACTTTTCGGCCAAATTATTTACCATGACTTAATATTAAATTACTTTTCGTCCCTTTCAAAGTAATTACGTGACAATACCATGGTGCCACGGATGTAGTTAAGTCCAAGAATGTGTATCTGGCGTTCAGCTAAAATAGTCAGCATTTTTTATTGATATCTTTTGCGTAAAATAAAATTACAGCTGTGAAATCATTTTTCTACGTTGAAATTGAATTTGTAAATTATGATCAATTTTTGTTTTTAAATCGGGCAATTTTTTCCGACAAACTGTAATTTCTTTAGGAGTCACCCAAGTTTGGTGACTGCTACGTAAGGTGGAGTACCTGATAAAAAAGAAACTTCAAACCGGATGTGTGCTTCCACACATTTGTCGGAGTTATAGTTACCTCCTTGAGTATTTCGCTCAGGTCAGCTGTGAACTTGAAGCTGAACTTTGGCAGAACGACCTCGACGTTTCCCTCCTCCAAGAGCCACATGTGATGACGGAGTCCCTCGGGGGTGATGGTGTTGAGCAGGCGGTCGAGGCCGGTGGGGTCGTTGGGCAAGACCACGAACATGGAGTATTTGTTACCCTGTGGACAACCCGAACCAATATCTATTTCTGCTGACTCATGTATTCTTCTTAATCCTAGAACTAGTTGAAAAAACTGTCATTTAACTTGGTAACACTGCTAAGAACTTCTAACAAACAAATTCTCAACGTTTCGCGAACTGTACAGTAGGCTTCATCAGGGCAAACGACTTCAAGCGTTGGGAATTTGTTTGTTAGAAGATCTTGGCACCCAGTTAAATAACAGTTTTTTTGAAAACCAAAACGGGTCTTATGCCTGCACGATCGGCAAGCCAAGTCAAATTTGTGAAGACCTGGAGCCCTGCTCTGTCACTTTCCGCATTCAAAAGCATTTTCTTCATTCGCTTTGACGTAGAAAAGCGATTATGTACCTTCGTACACGAGGAAATTGATTATTTTCCGGAAAAGCATTAGTTTTCCCTCGTTTTTGTATAGTTTAGTGATTGAAAACACATACTTTTCCGTGGAGCATAATCATATAGACAACATTCAAAAAGGCTTAGCCCAGAATCAATAGGGACTTTTTAAAATGTAGCCCCATAAGAAAAGCATCACACACACGATTTTAATCGTCTCTGGGATGACTTTTTGAATGTGGTCTATTCCAAGCGAAAAAGGTTACAGAATAGCCTCCTGGGTTGTTAACACCTAGGCTCGACAACATTTCGTGCAGTGAAATGAGATGAGGTGAAATTTTGTTTTTGTTTCCACATCTTATTTCGAACAAAATCGTTGCCATTGTGTTGAAAACCTTAAATTTTACGCCGTGTATTGTACGTGGTTTTAGAGGATAGAAAATTATCTAAAAACCGCGTGCTAAACGAATTTTTTAAAGCGATTAATTTTTGTTATTAAGATGGTGACAGGAAGTGATCAGCCTGGCAAGATTCAGACCAGACCCTGGATCCTCAGAGCTGTGTTTTGAACAAAAACTCCTCGTAAATTTTTGGGTAAGCTACGCTCAGTGGACCGATCTATTTGAAAAGTGGAACCCTCTCACGATCCATTTGTGCACCACCGGTCGAGAAGCAACGCCACCCACTCACCATGTAAGGCAGTCGCAAGATCTTGGCGTTGTAGGTTGGGGAATCGTAGAAGTGGAAGCCGCCCGTGATCTTCATGTAAGGTACTTCCGTAGTTTTCCCGGGGCTCAGGTTGAAGCGGCCCATTTTAGTCTCTTTGGGGTTGAATGGTGTTCGCCACAAACCCTTGAAGTAGATCGCGTTCAGCAGCAGCAGAACCTTCGAAGACATCTGATCGGCTGAAATAGCGAACTTAACGTAAATTTCTTTAGACACATTGGCGACGTGTGAGTGTCAATAAGGGAGAGACGAAATGTTTTCATAAATGTGCTACAACCATAATATACACAGTTTAGTATCCAAGATCATGAAATCATTTAAGTTTTCCTACGTTCAAAGTTGACGTGAAATTTACTCTACTCTAACTTCGTTGGCGAGTAGATTTCGCGCGAATTGGATTCAAATGCGAAAAAGCACTGTGCATAAAAAAGTAGTTTCAATGTTGGTCATTTCTCCTGATTTTCAGGGTAGACAGTGTCTGGGTGGACAGTGTCTACCTTGCCTCCCCTAAGGCTTCGCCACAGCTTCCTAATCTTCGCACTGTTTTCAAAAAAACTTTTTACTAAACTGGGTAAAACTGCTACGAAGTCTCCTAATAAATTTCTTATGTTTCGCGAACAGTTCTGTAGTTATCATCAGGGGGCATCAATTCATCATCAGGGTCAATTTTAGAAGCCCCTGACGATGCCTCCAGAACAGTTTGCGAAACGTTGGGAATTTATTAGTGGACTTCATAGCAGTTTTACCCAATTTAGTAAACATTTGTGTGTTAAACGAACTTATTCTTATGCGAGAACACAGATGTTGTGGAAGGAAGGAAAGCGAAGTGGGAATGTTGTGCAACCGATCCGGAATACGAACCCGGGGCCTTTCGATTATCAGTCGAGTGCTCTACCGCTGAGCTAACCGGGCACACATTCTCCCCGCCTCGCCGGGTAGGGTAAGGGGTCTCCGCAGAGAAGAGGCCGAGTGACTCGTACTTTGGACAAGTCCATCGTAACGCATCTTTTGCTAGGGATAGAGACAGCTATTGTGTTCAAAAAACTTTTTAAAACTGGGTAGAAATGATAAGAAATCTACGAAGTTTCGCGAACTCGTTCTGTTCACGTCTTCGGTGGGTAATTCGCTCCGTGTTTATCTATTGTTTAGTCTATTGTGTTATTCCGAGCTGTCACCGCACATGCTAGGCGTACAGTTTATACGGCGCGAGTTCATCCCACGTTACACCCCCAAAAGTGCTTTGTTTGCACATTCTTGCCGCGTCAATCGGCACTATCGCTCGCAGCGGAAATAGTATGCTCTGAAAGGGGCTGTAACCCAAAAACTTCAAAGGTGTCACGTCCAAACTGTCGTTAGTTAGGAATTTAGAGGCGCTAAGAGTTTTTTTTTGTTCCAAATAAGCCAGAGGCAAAATGGTCACAGTCAGGTGATTGCCGAAATAATGAGTTGGGTTGTAGCAAATCTACGAAAATATTTTGTGTCTCCCCAGTTGACAGACTCACGGTGCGCTCTGCTAATAATCGCCAGGTCCCAACTCCGATATTTGTGATTCCCTGTGTTGATGTTCGACTATTTCCGGGCAGTCGAACGACATTTACTTTGCCCCCATTTTGCCCCCACTTGAGGAAGTTTGCAAGCGTATTTTGAATTGAAATTCGGTGACCGAATGAAAAATCCACGTTACCTTCCGAGACCATGTTCTGGATTTTCCCCTTGGTCGTCGCCTCCACCCAAGAGTTGATCTTCATCGCGGCCTCCACACTCTTACTGAAGTCCAGTTTCTCAACGCACGAGTTGTAGTAGGTCTTCAAGATCTTGGTGAATCGGTCTCGTGGGGTGATGGACATGTCCAGGTAAAGTTTGGTGCCAATGTCCAACTCATATTCTGGACGAGATTCCTGTAAATCAGTCGAGATCATGTCGAACACATAATAGAGAATTGAAAAACTTGAACAATGTTAAAATCACTGCAAAAATACCTGCCTACTCGAGGACACGAACCCCGGACGTTTTGCTAACATGGCAATTGCTCTACCAACTGAGCTAATTAGGGTACGATATTTTGGAAGTAAATCTATTAATTATGAGTGGTTGATCTCACAAGGAGAATTTGAATCAAGAGGCTTTGACTTTTTTCAAAGATCGCTCGGGAACAAGTAATGCTATGCTGCATCACAATCTAACCAACTCGAATACCTCCCAAACAATTGGGATACGCTGAGATGACAAGGATAACAAATTCTTGAGTCCTCGAGTGATATTTATATTTCTCACATTAATACTAGCCGTGACAATGGCTCTAAATTTGCAGTTCTTGTCAACGGACAAAAAATATTTTTTTACTACGGTTGAAACCTCGAAGGCTACTATTAAGTCGCCTTATTGCTTGTTGGTCATGTATCCATAATTATACAAGTTTCAAACAATTTTGTCAGAAAGCCAGTTGATTTCTCCAAGAGTTATCCATATTTGGTGACTGCGACTTGCGGGTTAGTAGTTTTTTTAACGTTCCCGTGGATCACACAAAATGCAACATGGGCATCTTCATGCATAAATATAAGCAATTCAATTTTTAAGACTCATGTCTTCTGTCTAATTTCAGCACTAGTTTTCAAAAAACTGTTAGTAAATGGGTTAAACTGCTGAGAACTTCTAACAAACATATAAGTTCTTGTTCACGTATAATCTGCCGGACAATCGCGCCGAGGAAGCTTTCAATATAGATTGCGAAACGTTGGCAGTTTGTTCTTTAGAAGTTTTCATCAGTTTAACGCATTTCCTAACAGTTTCTATGAAAATATACGCAATATTAATACAAAACCACGTTCAACCCTACTTTCGTTCTAACGTGTCTCACGAAGAAGCCGTGTACCCAACATTATAGTACGGCCAATTCGTTTTCAGCTACATTGCATCTGTTAGTTGTAACATTTTACATTGTATCTATAACAATACTACTACAGTGGGCAAAGATGTTGCAAATGAAGGTGGGACAGCCATGGCCGGCTGCGCCTGTTCGTTTCAGTCTTTCGTGGCGGCCACGTGAATTTACCCACCTGTAAGGACGCGAGGATCGTACCGAAACGTTTTCGCACGGCGCCTCTCGTCTCCGGCAGCTCGAGAACATTCTTGATCTCTGCAGCGGTCCTGCCCAGAGATCCCTCGTAGAGCATGGCCAACACTATCTTCACCCCTATCGGCGACACGACCACGTTGCCCTTGTTGGCGTCCGCCAGTCTCTGAGGAAATAACACACGTCATCAAAGTCAGGCGCGTACGAACGTTTTTGATATAGGGGGGGGGGCTTTCCCCCCCTGTTCCTACGCCACTGATCAAAGTCTCTAGACATATTGATTGTGTGGTGTTTAATGACCACTGTACTGCCAACTGGCTCTTAGGCACTGGTATATTGACGTCGGTGAATTATATGCGGTGATAATGAGGGTGACGATGAACTTAACAAGGAAGAGGAGAAACCCGGTGCCAGCACGTATAGCCTACTCTTGTCGAAAAGCACCAAGGGGACCACCGCTTAACGTCCCTTACGAAGGATGGTACAACTTAATCAGCACATGCTTCCTCCACTAATACGTGCTGTCGAGAGGTTGATGGCAAGGGGAGTGAAGCTGCTGTACTAGTTTCAAACTCTCCAACCTCGCTTCCGACAGAAATGGACCGGGGTATGATTGGTCACCCTAAAACCTTTGGTCCTTCGCAATATTGCAAAACTTCGGTGATCTCACGAGAATCGGTGTATTCAAGATGCCAAACCGTAGCACTAGTTTTTCAGTGGGCCGTTAAATCTTAACGGTCCGCTAGAAAAAGAACCAAGACGTCTGGTTGGCTGTTGTCGTAGTAATAAGAAGCTAACGGGCCGTCAGGTCCTTAGCGGGCCACTGGAAAACGGCCTTTAGCACTGGTTTTCAAAAATGCTAAAAACTGGCCTTGAATGCCAAGAAATTCACTCAAACTTTCCCAGTATTGCGTACACTATGCCGTTCACGTATTCAAGGGGAAAACGAGTAGAAGCGTTTCAGGGGAAAATCGTTTTACCTCTGAAGAAGTAAACAGCATAGTTTACGAATCGTTGGGAAAGTTTTAGTGGATTTCTTTAGCATGCACCCCCAGTTAGTAAATCAGTTTTTTATAGCAATGTCAGTCCAGTGAAAAAGGTATGACTGAGAAGTCCTTTAATAAGGGGAATACAACACATAGAGCTAATCCATACTATGGTGTCATTGATAAAAAGAGCGGGCGAGGGAGTGAATCGTCTGCCATTGAACTCAAATGGCATAAAAGTTGTTTTTTTGCTCCACAGGTCAGACAGAATATCCGATCAAGCTAACATTCTCTGTGACTGTTGACCCTATTCTCACTTAGATGAGAATAGTTTTGAGCCCAAGATTCGAAATTCGCAAAAACTCAATAAGAATAACCTTAGCACGTTTGACACAGCAGCTACAGAGCAAAGCCTCCTACATTGTTCCTGCAGTTTATGCAACCAAGGTTGCTGTGGTTGTTAAAAGACTGTCGAACGATTTGTCGTGCTAAGAAAGTCGCCGCGAGCTCATTCAATGCGAAACAAAAGTGCGCAGCGTTTTCCTGGTGTGCATTCATTTCACTTCGAAAATGTCTGGCTGATAGGGAATGCGAACCTCGTTCCTGTAGGATTCCTGTAGAATTCACATGGCCACTACTGTACCATCTCGGCTAACCACACAACTCTGAAGTGAAAGTGAAATTAATATGGTTTCAAGTTGCAGGGATGCTATCAATGCTGTTCGTACCGGAATGTTTCCCATGATCATATACAACTGGGTATTACAATATATTTGCCCGGTTTTCGTCTCAATCCATGCATGATACAGCTAAGTTAGAACTGGAGCAATTTCCTCAAAACAAAAACTCCGAATTAAAGTAGCAATTCGTTAACCTGAGTGAGCCCATATTTAAAAGTTAGATCACTATTTTCGCCCAAACGTCTGGTGTTTCTGCAACTTCAATTTGAGTGCAAAAATGGGTTACATTACGTGCACACGATACTTTAACGCGTAATTGAGGCACCAATCATATTTTAAAATTATTGTCTTCGTAAATTGATTTCAAATTTAGCCAAAAAGTTGTGTTGTGTGGATCATATCAGAACTATTTTCATTGGTTCGGATTGGAAAAAGAGGGACTCGTTTTAAAGTTTTAAATTTTTGGGCAGTAAATGAACGCTAATTAATGGCAATTAGCATAATAGGTATGACGTGATCATACAAATCGGGGTATTTTGGTGCCTTAACCAACGGCTAGACCGTTTTTATTGGCAAGCCCATTAGTGTTCCCGCACGCAAATTGTCATACAGATTTAAATTTAAATGAATAGCCCGTTCATGGTATAATAAGAGGTGTGAAGGTTAACTTTTCATTGTCTTTGATCCATGAAGGACATCAAGCTGCAGGTTTAACAACCTTAATAGCTAGGTAGCCAACCAACTTCGTGAACATTGCCATTGGTCGTCATCGAATCGTTATCGAAATGACATCATGCATTAGCATGATGTTTTCTTCATTTGTGTGTATTGTATACCTCTAGGTACTTACTTGAGAACGAAGAATGATAAAAAAAGGTTTGGAGCAGGGATTAGCTAATGGTTATTGCTAGAAACTATTGTCATGCTTGTCTATGCTAGTTAATGACGGTAATTTCGTTCACAAATTTATTCTTGTATTGTTTCTAGACTTAAAAGTTTTAATTTTTCAATCCGCACGTACTATCGCATGTATATCTTAAGGTATCGCTAGTATACTTACGTTGTATAATCAGCCGCACCTTACAACAATACAAAAAATAAAACAAATACATATTTGAAGCAAAATACCTTGCACATTTTCCAGTCGAATCCATCAAATCTGTCCCCCTGGAACGGCTCATAGGGGGCAGGTGTCTGTTCCTCCGGTTCCGGGGTGGTAGAGGTAGTGGCGGCCATTATTCCCACTATTAATGCCAAAAAGCCCAGAACCCGTGCTAGGAGAGAGGTAATAAAAATATTCAATGAGTACAGAAAAACATACAGTTCGTTTTCAATTAATGTACATTTTTTACGTTAACAATTAAGTACCAACTATAGCATCAAAGATGACAAATTATCTAATTATCTTGTTAAATTTGATGGTATGCTGCTGACGATAAAATTCGTAATAGACGATTTGCTAAAAGGCTTAATCCAGAGTCAATAAGGCTAAATATAAACGTATTCCCATAATAAATGCATTGTCAAACAAATGTAAATCGTTTCTGGAATGGCATTTTGCAAGTGGCATATTGAAGAATTGAAAATGCCGACGAATAAAATTTGAATTAGCGCTCAGCGCGAGTGGAACGTTCCGTGCGGCTTTAAAAGGGATTGAGCCTTTACGCCGGCTTCGCCCAGTAGCCCGGGTAGCTCAGTCGGTAGAGCATTAGGCTTTTAACCTAAGGGTCCAGGGTTCGAGCCCCTGCTCGGGCGAACGTTTTGGAGTTTAGAATCGCAAAGAGGGCCACTATATTCACTGCGCACTTTTTTTCTTTTTTTTAAGTAATGGAAATTCACGGAGTTACGTGAAAATAAGTGAAAATTTATTGATCACAGGAAGCTATTTTCGAAAGCAATTAACGTTGGTTATTTTAGAACAGCTTTATTTCTATAACTGATTTTATCTGCTTGGTGGTTGTTTTGACGAACGATTGGTCATTAAAGATGTCAATAAGAATTCACATCGGAATATATATCACTCACAAGAAAGACTTTAGGATGTGGTTTTCGTTGATTTGTGTATCATCGTGAACGGAAAAGGCAGTTTTATATTTTTACAGTACCATCACGTCAAGGCCAAAGAGCCCTGTGATCGAGTGCAAAAGGCATTAAAGCCCATCAAATCAAAATAATGACAACACCAGCGACTGCCCCGAGACGTACTTGTAGGTTCGATTATTAGAGCCAAATTCAATAAGAGCTTCATAACGAAAACATCGTCACCATCCATGTAACAAAATACATGACGCTTCTCATTATGCGCAAAACTACACGCAACAGTAGTCGTTAAGTTACCAATTACTGCTACGACATTTTCTTCGAACCAGCTCAGATGCGTCTGCATTTAGCCTGTTCTATTCTGATAGAAATTATTGAAACCTATACACCTTATATTTATTTACACTTAATAATGTACATATCATTAAGAAAACATAAATTACACATCCAATTATCTTCACAGTAAACACGACCCAACTGGACTTGACCGATGACCACCTGAGCATCTACGTCATATCACCGAGGGTCAGATGTCACGTGCTATATGTTGTAGTTGTCGTCACCTACCTGTGTTATGGTACAAAGACGCCATCGCTGCTGGGACGCGTCTGTACTCTTCCAACGTTACTCTTGAACTAGTCGTCCGAGAGATGGGATCGCACTGTTATGTACCCGACCAAGCGGTTGGCCGAGCATTTTATTATAGATCCCTGATAACACTGACACTACATAAGCATGGCATTGAAGGAGGGCGGGAAAGCCTGTGATTTTATTCATTGGACAGTTCATAAGGGCTTATTGTTTTATTAATTCTCTGGTCACGACCGTAAGGAAATTCCCAGAGATCATACGCAAGACGCCGCTGTTAAAATATGTAAATGCTGTACAATAGGAAGTAGAGATAGAAGTTACGGGCAATTGAAATGAATGAGTACTGCTGCGTATATTTTGACTTCGTTTCCTTCCGTGTGGTTATGCCATTTGCATTGGCGTTTCTTAAAAATGTTACAATATAATTCGACTCGAGGCATCAGTGGACTGGAGTAACATTTCTACATGCCATCGTGCTAGTTTCGAGAAATTAGCCACAACAACCTCTTGATCTCGATTTTTATCAACTTGACACAAGCTCAAAGATCATACGATTGCGACCAAAATACGGAAAAATAAACTTGGTTTGGAGTATCGATTTTGAATCAATGATTTTGTGCATTTTATTTTGACCTAAATGAATTTGTATGCGTTCTAGCTTGAAGATATAACTTGTTTCTAAGTGGAAAAAGGAGCATGCCATTTTGCTCCAATTAGCAATTATTTATCTTATGCATGTTTTAGTAAAATGTCGGGTGGTGTGAGGGGGGG
>QKMV01001601.1:0-14178 GCA_003287335.1 Lednia tumana
GAAATCGGCGGCCACCCCACGGATTTTTGGGGCTTACCTCGGCCTCCCCAATGGAAAATTCCTAGCGCCGTCACTGTTTGGGTGGGAATCACAGTTCCCTATAACCTCATGCAAACTCAAATTCCTCGAGCAGACATACATTTTTGAAGTGATACTAATATTCTTTACAATAATTTCAGTTTGAGTTTCCATCAATTTCGGCATAGGATCATTGGTGTCTGCCTGAATAAAGTGTGCAGGCTGTCCCTTGGATTTAATTGCGCCAAAATCTACCTTCTCGATGTAACTTTCTAGGCTTGTTTACTCTAACAGTCCATGGTTCTTATATAGGTACTTACCGTATTATTCCAAATTTCTTCTTGCGGGTTGACTCAAACGAGCGCTTTGCACAGAAAATTGATTTACATCGTATGGCTATTTTTTGCCCTCCAGATCAAGTCCAGACTGATGACGTAACTCCTTTATTATGTCCGTAGATCGACGTGGAAAAATCCGATGTGGTCCAGCTGTCTGTGGCCCTTTGCGCCCGCTATCGCCGACTCATGTATTCGCTCTACGACAAGGACCCGAACAGCATCGAAGCAAAGTATGTCGAAGTTTGAGGCTGTTGATATCGTAATTGACACTTGAGCATAGGATCTTGTAGCACATGCAATTAAATTAAATTAAATATGTGTCCAAAGCTAACTGTCTCTGTCCGGTGTCTAGATATCTGCTGTCTGGTTTCAGATGGACTCATTTCCTGCTCCCACACAGCACTTCGGCCATTTCTGTCTACGGTCTCAACTCTGTCAGTGAGTTTGCCGCTCGGCACGATTTCCTTGCGCTGCGTTACAGTGAAACTCTGAAAAGAGAGCCTTACGCTTCACGAGCGTGAAGTTTTTGTTATAAAACGTTCACTGTGAACTGTTTCGTGATGTAGAAAAGTTGTGATGCTTCCTGAAGCATTGTGTCGTTCAAAATAGTGCCAAAAATATGAACTTTTTATAAGTTAGCCACAATCCATGGCTCATTTACACATTTTCAGCCTGTTGCACAAAGATTAGCGAGTACCATGTAGAGAGCTCCGATTTTGTCTGTCTTATTAAAATTTTCCCGTACATACGTAAGTATCAACCGAAGCAATTGCGATTAGAAAAAATTAGTGACACAAAATTACGGGTGACATTGCAAATGGTTATTATTACTGGTAATTTTAGAAATTTTGGAAATTAATAGAATAAGTAATTGATGGATTGATAGTATGGAATACACCCATACTAAAATTTATAAAAATGAAAATACCATATATCTGATTATGTAGTGTGTAACGACGCACTGTATTGACAGCTGGGCTTGTGGCACTGGTCTTTTGGCGTCGGTGTTTAACAACACACTGTATTGACAACTGGCCCTGTGGCACTGGTCTATTTGCATCGGTTTCTAACGACGCACTGTATTGGCAAATTGCCCTGTGGCACTGGTCTATTGGCATCAGTTTTTAACGACGCACTGTATTGACAACTGGCCCTGTAGCATGTTGGTCTAGTATCTGATATAGGTTTATCAAAAATAAATATAACTAACAATTCAAACTTCATCAGTCTGAAAGTTTGTCATTTTCTCTAGGAGTTGATTAAGTTTGGCGGCGTATAGGCTAGGGGTAGAAATTAAAAGAAACTTAAATCGGGTGGATTTTTTATTCACCACCTTAACTGTCCAGTGCCATCGTGTATTAAAAAAAAACACGTTACCGCAATGAACGACAATTGAAAGTTACTGATAGGATGGAAATTATGTCGCACTTGACATCGCTAGAAAGAATATTTCCGAACGCAATGCGCCTGGAAAGACGAGGCCACGATCGAAGGCAAATGACGAACGGCGTGACGTTTGTTTCCCAGTGGTGCCATTCGGGCAGCTGACGTGGCCTCTGTTCGACCCCGAGATGCCGCCGCATGTGACGCTCGCGAGGCTCGGCTTCCTCATCGCCCACGAGATGGCGCACCACTTTGACTCGGTCGGTAAGTTGCCATGGGCATGCGGAAAACACACGCCGTGGACGTTTTCTCTGTCCATGCACATATTGCCACCCTGGTCTAGGGTCCCGAGGCCTTCTTGCACAAACTTTGAAGACTACACACCAAAATGACAATGTACGAATGCTTATATTACAGTAATTTTTTTACAATTAGGACATAATGAGTTATTTTTTAGTGAAGTTCTTGGCAGTTTTACCCAGTTTAGTAACAGTTTGTGTTGAAAACTAGCGCCAAGTTTAGGAAGTAGATATGAGCCTAAAGAAATTGATGACATAACGTATGTTTTAATTTTGTTTTTGATGCTTCAGTGGAGAAAATAGTGAAACAATTGGGTTGCTATTGTTGGTAAGCTAATGTGACTGAACATGAGAAAAGAGAAGAGGCCTTGATGAGAAAACCGATGCGAGCTCGCTTGGCTCTTTTCGTTATCTGTTAACCAATCAGGGATGTCAAATGACAAAAGTGCTGATTAAACTAGTGCCCGATGGGCTATAAATACGATATGCCGGAAAACCGTTGTAAATCTGGCGGTGGGAATTCACGTTAATCCTGCTGTAGACTGCAGCGAGTGCAAATGGAGCATTTAGATTCGGAAAGTTAGTCATTCTGGAATAATTCTAGGACAATATAAAAAGATAAAAACTCTTTCACATATCAAGGATTACAAATTTTAACCAGTAACTCGTAAGCCAGGGGTCTGGGGTCAAGTCCTCAAGTAGGCGGGTATTTTTAAAGCACAATTTTAATATTCTTCACTCTTTATGATTGTTATTTTAATTTATTAATTGAATTCTTGTATAAACTAGCTCATCGAAATAGCACATAGTAATGATGTTGCTGTAACGATCGTGTCCAAATGAAACGTCCAAAAAATGTTGTCCTCAGTTTCACATTTGTTCTTGGGTTAAGACACTGGCAGAAACACACACTTGGAAAATCTGACAACGGACGTGTGCGCTGCCGCTGGTGACGTGTTTTTCGGGCTTACAGGCATGCAGAGGGCGGGGCGCGGGAAAGGAGAGACGGTTCTCGGGACGATCTCGGGAATAGCCTTCAAGGCCTACCTCGAGTGTAGCGGCTACTCAAAGTACGACTTCCCGCCGTCTCACCTTGCCACTGCAGACAACCAGACGTTCAAGTTCAATGTGAGTCGACCAGCCGAGCAAAAATACCGGCAATCGAACAGTTTGAGACAAAGTATGGAAACGTTCAGCCCAAATACATCCCCTCCTAGGAGAACCCTTGCCCACCAAGCGAAGCGAGAGAGACGTGTGCCGAATACCTCAGCTGGACCCCCTCCTAGGAGAACCCTTGCCCGCCAAGCGAAGTGAGAGAGACGTGTGCCGAATACCTCAGCTGGACCCTCTCCTAGGAGAACCCTTGCCCGCCAAGCGAAGCGAGAGAGACGTGTGCCGAATACCTCAGCTGGAACAGCACGCGACCGGCAATCGAGGGGTCCCGGGTTTGATTCCCGGATCGGAGGCACGTTTTTCCCGTTTCGCTTCCCTTCCATCCGACACTTCCTAGTAGTCCTAAACTAGAAAGTCTCACTTCTCAAGTACATCTTTGACAGTAATTTAAATATCTAGTTTAGAGCAGCAAATTGATAAGTGAGGATATTTATTTAGCCATTTAAATATACAGTCAAGTCTATTACAGGTGTTTTAATCTCATTATTAGTGCTCGAACTGGGTAAATATTGAAAAAATTGAACTGTTTAGGGCACAAGTAGGCTTTGCCACATTTGGCAAAAGTGGAGAATAGTTGAGCTCAAGTGCATCTTTAATAGAAATGTACAAAACCAACGTGTAAATTTCGAAAAGAACTGTTATTAAACTGGGTAAATCTACTAAGAACTCCACTATCTATTAGTAATCAACTAGTGGAGTTCTGAGCAGTTTTACCCAGTTAATTGACAGTTTGTGTTAAAAACTAGTGCTAAGATTTGGAAGCATGCACGAGTCTAAAGACATTGAGACTGGATACTGAGCATTTTCCATGGGTAGCTCAAAATATCTCAAGGAAAGAAAAGGTAAAACTACGGGTCCAATTCTAAATGGCATGGAGCAAAATAACACCTTTTTAGAAGAGTATCCCTTATCTATTAGGCTTCGTTCATACATGAAATTATTTGGTGAATAAAAGGCAAAACCTAAAACCAAATAAATCCCCCAAGATTTAAAATGGGATTTATAGGTACTCCGAAAGAGCTGCTTTTAATTTTTCCTTTCTTATCAATTATCCAATATATCTTCGTTATGTATATCTAACGTTGGGAATTTATTCCTGGCATTCTTAGCAGTTTAACCTAGTTTATTAACAGTTTGTGTTGAAAACTAGTGCTGAGTTTAGGCAGAAGACATGAGTTGAAAAAAATTGAGCCTGGAGACTGAATCTTTCCATTCAGGTATCCGAATGGCCTTGTTTGCTTTGTCCATCCACCGACATTCTTTGCTCGTTTGCAGCTGTCGGGTGACTTGTCTGGCGAGCCGTCCTTGAGGCTGGCTGGCTCCGGGCTGTCGCTCAACGAACGACTCTCGGACGGCACCGGAAGCGTCCTCGCGTTGGCCGCCGCCCGCCAAGCCCAGGTCGACCAACCCGAACACACGCTACCCTACCTGGGTCTCAGCAGCGAGCAAGAGCATTTCCTGGCCATCGCACAGGTAAACCAATTCACAGGCAGTCGAAACGTGTAGCCTGCGTCAGTCAAACCCTAACGCACGCTGCCTGGGTCTCGGCAGCGAGCAGGAGCAAGGTTAGGTTAGTTTAGGTTCGGTTAGGAGCCGATTGGATGCAAAGTACACGATGTCCGACATCCTACTTGTAATCCTTGTCATCTCAGCGTATCCCAAGTGTTTGGGAGTTAGTCGAGTTGGCTAGATTGTGATTGCAGCATAGTATTACTTGTTCCAGAGCAATCTTTGAAATATGTCAAAGCCTCTTGGTTCAAATTCTCCTCATGAGATCTACCACTCATAATTATTAAATTCACTTCCGGAATATCGTACCCTACTAAGCATAATTGGTGGAGCAGTTGCCATGAAAGCGGAAGGTGCGGGGTTCGAGTCCTCGAGCAGGCAGGTATTTTTGAAGAGATTTTAACATTCTTTAAAAAACACCATCGATATTTCTCGGTTCCGAATAGGACCGACAATTATCTCCAAAGAGAGCAATGCCGTTAAATCTACCAACATAACCACCGGCCCCCTAAACCTAAATTCAACCATTCCTGTCGGTCTTGTGCAGTGGTACTCAAACTTTTTTGGTTTCGAGCCACTAAAAACAAATGCGTGAACTCAGTGGGTCGCAAATATGTGATTATTATGAAGAATATTAAAATCCCTTAAAAATTACCTGCGTACTGGAGGACTCAGCCCCGGACCTTTTGCTTTCATGGCAACTGTTCTAACACTGAGCTAAGCAGGGCACGGCATTTTGGAAGTGATTTAAATCTAGGTCTGGGGTTCGAGTCCCCGGGTAGGCAGTTTTTTTTTTAATTGATTTTAATATTCTTCAAATTGATACTAGCCGTGTATTTGGCTATGAATTTGAAATCCTTGTCATAGCAGCGTATCCCACGTGTTTGGGAGTTAGTCGAGTAGGTTCGATTGTGATTTAACCATAGCAACGCTTCTTCCAGAGCGATCTTTGAAATATATCAAAGCCTCTTGGTTCAATTCTCATTATGAGATCTCCCGATTATTATTAAATTTACTTTTGAAATAAAAATAACACACTTTTAACATGGTAATACAAAAAACAAATTAAGAGGATATGCCTAACAAATTCGTATCAAAGTGGCGATGAGCCGCAAAAATCAGAGCGCTGGCCGCAGTTAGGCACTGGTCTAGTGGCCATGTAATTCACATTGACGTGTGTGGTTGCAGCTGTTCTGCACCAAGAGCAGTTTCCCCGACTACCGCGTGCCGCTGCACGAGGGCGAGCACCTGCCGCCCTTCCTCCGGATCAACGACCTCGTGGCCAACGCGCCCGACTTTGCCGCCGCCTTCCACTGTCCCACCGGCACCGCCATGGCGCCTCCCGGACGCTGCCAAGTCTTCCCGCACATCACAGCGGAAACCGACGACGACTACGACGACAGCAGCCTGCAGCATGCCCCGCCCCCATCGTAACCCACTTCAGTCTGAATATTTCAAAAAATTTTGTGCCTCTCGGTTGAAATTCTCCTTGTGAGATCTTCCACTCGTATAGGTTAGATTCACTTCCCAAATATCATACCATGCTTAGCTCAGTTGGTAGAGCAATTGCCATCTAAGCAAAATGTCTGGGGTTCAAGTCCGCGAGTAAGCAGGCATTTTAGAAGTAGTTTTCATATTCTTTGCGCTAATGCTAGCCGTGTAAATGGCTTTAAATTGTTATCCTTGTCACTTAAATTATGTTTCTATCATTTAATTGACAACTTAATCATGTTAGTGATGAAGGTTTTGTGCAAGATAGCCTAGGGACCCTAGGCTAGAGTGGCAGGCCTGTAAGAACGTGATCTCATGACACTAGGAAGCTTCTCCCCCCTCCCCTCCCCGTACTCCCCTGGGCGGTGGCTGGACGTTGGACGAATCGAGACACCGCCGTCGTTGCCCAGCGCCAAGAACGTGAGTCGCTCACTGCTTATTTGCGGTGGTGGCATTCGGGGTTCTTGCTTGAAACGGTTTCCGAGCAACCAAGGTGCTTCATTCAATGTGTTAGCCTCGTGTCTGTTTCCTTATCTCAGTAGTTTTCACAAAAAACTGTTTTATTAACTGGGTTTCAATGCTAAGAAGTTTCCAAAAAATGTATGGGGTTTCTCTTGAGGTTTACTAAGTTTTCCTGGGTTGCCTGTGTTTTCCATGTGTTTTACATGAGTTTCCCTGGATTTCCATTGGTTTTCCTGGGTTTTCTTGGGTTATAAAAAAACTGATCTTATGCCGAGAGAAGCCAGGCTTAGCTCGCATCACAATAACTCATTCATTTTGACTACGAATCTTCAAAATACAAATTTTAGAGACCATAAATTATCTGTTTGGACACGACATGTCTTGTTCTTCAACTTAGCGCTGGTTTTCAACACAAATTGTTTACTAAACTGGGTAAAAATGCCAAGAATTCCACTAGTAAATTCCCAACGTTTTGCGAACTGTTCTGTGTAGGCATCATCAGAATCATCATCAGAAGTGCCCCTGATGAAGCCTACGAAACAGTTCGCGTAAAGCTAGGCATTTATTAGCGGACTTCTTAGCAGTTTTACCCAGTTTAGTGAACAGATTTTTGATGATCTGCTGATCTCCCGTTAGTTGATTTCATGGAAATGTGAAAAGTAACGCCAAGCTATAGTTGCGTTACTTTTGCGCCAGATGGCAGCACAAATCACAGCCCGGAGAGCCAGGATGTCGGGTCTGATTTTTTAAAACACTTAATTTCAGCGACTTAGTTAAGAATGGAACTTCTTAAGTTGAAAACAAATCTCCATTCTAAAAAACTCATTCACAAACTGGGTATGAACGCTAGGAAATCCATTAACACTTTCCCACCGTTTCCTAAACTTTTTTGTTACTTCTTCAGAAACCACTTCTGAAACTAGTTTACAAAACAGTTTATTTGAAAACTGTTGCCGAGATGAGGAGATAGATGTGAGGCAAAAGAATTAAATGAACCTCTATCTCTGGCTATTGCAACTTTCGGTTGCTCATAAACTGCGTCAAAGATTTTTTGTAGGTTGTACTAAATAGTTTGATGAGTTTGCTTTTTCTGTGAATGTTTTGCACTGTTCATATTCTCGGATTTCAGTGTTACTTTTATTTACAGAGTGGTTTTTGCCTCTTGTTTGAATAGCTGCAAAGCTACCGCATCTAATATTTCTACCACTTTGTACCTACAATAATTAAGTACACGCTCTTTTGCAACTATTGCAATTATTTTGTTGTGTTTTATCATTTCCACAAGCAATTAGCAAAACTGCGCAGACATTGATATAGAATTAGCAAAAGAAGCCCGGAGAGCAAATAGCAAAACTGCACAGACACTGAAATGAAACTACGAGAAGAAGTCGAGAGTTCTTGTAGTTAAATATTGACCGTTTGCAAAAGCCAGGTAAAGCTAACGAGCAAACTTCAGCAAATTCGCCTGCCCGGCTGAGAATCTGCCAACCTGTATTGTATTTGCTTCGAACTGTGTTGTATTGTTCATTCCGACGACGGTTGCCAGCCCGGCGATCCGCAAGGTGGTGAGGGTTCTGCAATCATCTGTTTATTTTATGCCTTTGAAAACCTAAATCTACGAGTGTCATCATCGCCTGAACGACCGGCAGTCGGAGCAAGTTTTGCTCACAGATGGCGTCCCGTCCGCGTCCGCGTGTATTTCGACAGCAGGGAAGGAGGTGTGGTAGCGTTACTGGTGTGGATTGATACGCAAAATACTCTCTAGGCGCTTTGTACATTAGTAGGGTACTCACTACTCTCTCGTAGAATGGCGATGTATAATAGCACGCATTCAGTTTCTCGTGAGCTCGTAACACCTACTTCTCCTTCCAAAGTTACACAGCAGAAAACGAAAGCTAATTTGAAAGGAGTGCCGTTTAATATTTTGCCCAAAATCGCCCAAAAGGGCCGTAGTAAATGCTCAATTTAAGGGTTTTTAGACAACCATAACAGAAAACGGAAGTAAACTTGAAAAAAGTGCTTCCGAATAGACCTAGTTTATTCTTCTGTCTACAACTTCCTCGCTTACAATCATAGGCTATGTTCAACGACAGAGCCAGCAGAGGTATTCAAAAATAGGTCTGATCAAGCTTTCTTGCTTGGCTCACCATGCTAATCCATAGGCTATATTCAACGATATAGCCAGCAGAGGTGTACAAAAAAAGGTCTGATCAAGGTTTCTTGCGCGGCTAACCATTCATGTTCAACGATAGAGCCATCAGAGGTGTACAAAAATAGGTCTGATCATGGTTTCTTGCGTGGCTCACTATGCTAATACATGAGGTATATTTACGACAGAGCCAGCAGAGGTGTACAAAAAAAGGTCTCCGCAAAACGGCGATGGGAGCCGAATTCGGGAGCTGCCTGCCGACCGTGCGTGAACGTCGTCGTCGTCCTCGTGGCATCGCCACGACCCTCGTTGTCTCGCACGCTCGTTCGCCGAGGCGTTTCACGAGGAGTCCCTGATAATTCGGCAATTGTCTCTCCGACAGACGCGATGCGATCTTATCGGCCGTGTTGGGGCCGGGTGGGGGTGGGGGTTGGGTGTAGTTTTGTTTCTCTCGAGAGCATAAGCAGCTGCATAAATTACGGAACACGCTCCGCGGGGCTGTGGCGCCCGCCGGTCGGCTCCTCGCAGCTACGCATACTTGCATTTTAATAAGATTGCCACTTCCGCGGCCCTCTTAAAACATATTCACCCAGAAGAGAGAAAAAAGAAACGATATCCATTTAGAGTCACAGGGCCGTGAAAGTGACAAGATTATACAGTCTATAGAGTGAGAGAGCTTACTGCGTTACACCCACAAAATAGGCTCTCTAGCCATACCTTCCTGTGTTAACTGCCACCATCGCCTCTGGCGGAAAAGTACGCTCTCCCAGTAAACAGAGTGTGCAAATTTTAGTACACACTGTACTCTGCCACTCTAGCCTAGGGTCCCTAGACTGTCTTGCTCAAACTTTGAAGACAGCGCACCAAATCGACGAAGTTTTAATGTTTATTCAGCCTTTCACAATCAAGTATACGACGCAAGTTTCAATCTCGCTATAAATGATTTAATAGGCAAGCCTCCTGGAGTCCTGCCTGCAATCTTCTTGCTTTGCACGGACAGAAAATTGTTTCTGAATTACGAATATGCTTTACCTTTCCTCGTGTTTTACCATTTGGCTCAGAAATGTCACTTAAAAAACATCTGAATTGGAAGCTGAAAACGCACACTGACGTCACTTTCCGCGTTACGCCTCCTTGATACCAAATCACGCCAATAGGAAGCTTTCTTCGTTTTTAAACCGTGACAACAGCCGATTGGAACAGTTAAAGCCGTCATTTCCCGTTACGTAAGAAATCGATGCGTTTTTAAGCAACCAATTAAACGAAGAATATTAGAATCACTTTAAAAATACCTGCCTACCCGAGGACTCGAACCCCGGACCTTTTGCTTACATGGCAACTGCTCTACCCTGAGCTAAGCAGGGTACTATGAGAGCAGTTGCCATCTGAACAAAAGGTCCAGGGTTCGAGTTCTCGAGTACCTAGGCAGGTATTTTTGATTTTTTTAAAACATTCTTCATGTTTATACTAGCCGTGTGAATGGCTTTAAATTTGTAATCCTTGTAACCAAATAACTGACATTTTTTAAATATACGTAGCTCGCTTAACGTGGAGTGAGGGACAAGTTAAAAACCCCATCAGATTTGCAGTTCCTTTTAACTACTGCAGCTAAACTATAAGTGGCAGAGTCACCAAACTTGGTGAACTCCAAGAGAATTCAACTGGCTTTTTGAAAAGATGTATTGGAAATGTTCGTTTTTTTTTAAACCTGATTTTAAGTGGGATTTAATCATTTTTTTCAACTTAAATCAGGCTTTTTTTTGAAACTGATGAATACAAAAATTTGAAACAAATTTTTTTAGAAAGCCAGTTAGATTCTCGTGGGGGTACTCAAGTTTCGTGTCTCTGCTTCTTATGGTTTAGTGGTAGTAATTAAAATAAACTTCAAATCGGGTGTGTTTTCCCAGTTGCCCCTACCCCGACCTTAAGATACTTCGTACGAAGAACAGGGTGAAAGTGTATGTCTTGAAATTTGAAGCACAGCCCGATAAATATATAAACGCGTTATGCCTGTTGAGTAACTAAGGCTCTTTCGAACTCTCAAATAGTTCATGGAGATTTGTCGTGCGGGCTCACAGCGCCTCGAGCGTTTCCGCGCGCAAAGCCCCCCACCCCCCGTTGCTTCCTTATCGGCACGGCAAATCGGCCACCCCGTCGGAGGCGACGCGCGCGGCGGGGTTCGCTTTTAATCCGACCCGCGAAGTGCCAAGTTTTTAATTCGGCGTCGCGAGGCGGCCGTCGATTGCCGCTATCGCCGTCGCCCATCGCGCGTCATGCATAATGCAACGTCGCGACGCCAACGCCCGGCGTCGCTTGGCCGGAATGCACGTGGATTCGCCAACACTGTGTTCAAGCTACATTGCGATGGACGAAAGGTTGGATGGGTGACCATTCATACCGAGGTCCATTTCTGTTCGGGAGAGAGGTCGGAGGGTTTGAAGCTAGTGCAGCAGGTTCACTCGCCTTGCCAGCAACCTCTCGACAGCACAGATTAGTGCAGGAATCCCATGCTGTTCGAGTTTTACATGTCGGTATCCACTACGTAAAGCCACTTGGGTTGGGATTGTCCTATCCTGTCTGGGTTAAATGCAAAAGCCAACTGGTACTAGATGTGCCCACTAAGTAAAGCCACTTGGTTTTTGATTGCCCTATCCTGTCTGGGTTAAATGCCGAAGCCAATTTCTATAAAATACCCTAATTTGTATCAAATTGGCTTTCGCATTTAACCCAGGCAGGTTAGGGCAATCACAACCCAAGTGGCTTTACTGAGTGGGTACATCTAGTATTCTATTCTGGGCTGAAATACGTCTATCAAGAAGTACAAACATGTGACCTAACTAACTAACATACGACCGTACATGCTAACCGTGTGAGATGTTGTACGCTGAGCTAGCTGTCGAGGATGGAGGGGCGGAAATCAGGTAGGCTTCGCCAGTACGCGACCGGGCCAGAGTGGATGTAGCGCGGCGCGGCGGCTTGTTAATCGACTCTGCGGTCGGTGCAGATAAGTGGAGTAAAGGACCCCTGTTGGGTGGGAGAGGGGGGGAGAACTCTTTCAGGCAACGACGACTTGTGCTGGCAATTGGGAGGGAAATCTCATTGCGTTTATCGCACGATTTATTCTCCCCTCCCAGCTTTGACGAGGACGACTGTTGCTACGCGCGGTGACGCTGCGAGGCAACAGACACGCATTTCGCGCGCCTTTCCGCCGTCGCTCGAACGGCGGGATAATTAAACAATCGCCACGCCTAATCCGACACGATTGTTTTTATGTCCTCGTTGGCTGCCATGGTGACGAGCTGTTGGCGTCGCCATGGTGATCCGAGGCAAAGCCACGCGCCGAGCCGTGTGATAACGAGGGTCGGCTCGGGTCGGAACTACAGGCTCTCTAAGGGGCAGTGATTTTGTGACGAAATCAATTGCTTAACATCTGCATTGTTGCGTTCAGAGCCTGCTGGCAGGGTCGACGTAACTTAATAGACAGCCAGTTTCCAGCCAAGAAAAGAATACTAGATGTACCCACTAAGAAAAGCCACTTGGTTTATGATTGCCCTATCCTGTCTGGGTTAAATGCCAAAGCCAACTTGTACTAGATGTACTCACTAAGTAAAGCCACTTGGGTTATGATTGTCCTATCCTGTCTGGGTTAAATGCCAAAGCCAATGTGATACCAATTTGGGTATTTCATACAACTTGGCTTTGGCATTTAACCCTGGCAGGATAGGGCAATTACAACCCAAGGAGCTTTAGTTATTAGGTATGTCTAGTATTCTTTTCTTGGCTGGAATAGGTCTATTCAGGGACTGACACCGACAACCAAAAACTGGGGAAAACCGATAGTTATGAAAAACCGAACCCGAAAACCTAAACCGTTGTCTGCACGTGTCCAAAGTACAAAACCGGGAACAGATCTTCATATATTTGGCGGTTCATTTCGGTTAATTGCGGTCAATTTGGGTATTGTAATAGCTTAAAAACAAATATCAATTCAACGCCATTCAATTTGTTTTGGGGTTCAAGTCCTCGAGGTAGCAGGTATTTTTGAAGCGTTGTTAATATTCTTAAGACTTTTAGCGGGAGGCAATTTGGTATTTGGCAACACAGCTCTGTGCTCGAGTCAGCGATCAAGTCAACACGGGTAGAAAACCCGAGTCCTGTCAAATAAACATTGATTTCAATAAAGATAAACCTAATCCCCTCTCATTCCGTGCACTTCTAACTAAAGCTAAGACTATACCAACATATACATACCCATGGTTATAAACGTAGGTTTCCAGAGCCATGTTTATTGAATTTTACATAGTTTTTCTCTGTTTTGCTCTGATAGAAAAAATTCACTCCTGAAGATGACGGAGCGAGCTTTACCGAAACGTCGAAAATACTTTTTTCAGAGCAAAACCGTGAAAAACAATGTAAAAAAAGTACATATCCATATATATATTTTTTTAAACGGCTTTTTCACCGCCCTGGTTCGTGTGGGTACCCCTAGGTGGGGAGGGGCGATGCGGTCGGGAGACTCGACGGCAAGGGTTGTCAGATCACAGCTGTCGAACGCCCCCCTCCCCCGTCCTCGATGTGTGCAGAGATCTCGGAGCCCCTATTTGCTCTCGCCTGCTGGAAATATGCAGATTGATGGAAATCTCACGGCGGCGTCGACGTCCGCATCGCCGCACACCATCGTGTCAACAAACGCTCACCGACTCGCTTGCTCGGCCGGGACTGAAGGCGACGATGACGAGACGAGAATCTCAGCTCACGCTGCTTAACGACGCACTCGACTCTTCACTGTTCTGTGGCATGCTGGTCTATTGGCGTCGGTGTTTAACAACGCACTGTATTGACAACTGGCCCTGTGGCACTGGTCTATTGGCGTCGGTGAATGACAGGTTGATGATGAGGGTGATGATGAACCTAACAGGAAAGAGGGAAACCCGGTGCCGGCACGTAGCCTACTCCTGTCGAAAAGCACCTAAGGGACCACCACTTAACGTTTCTTCCGAAGAACGGTACAACTCGAACAGCATGGGATTCCTCCACTAACCCGTGCTGTCCAGAGGTTGATGGTAAGGGGAGTGAAGCTGCTACACTAGCTTCAAACCCTCCAACCTCTCTCCCGAACAGAACAGGGTCTTGGCATAAATGATCGCCCATCCAACCTCTGGTCGATCGCAGTTTAACTTCTGTGATCTCACGAGAACCGGTGTATACAAGATGGTAAACCGTTCGACATGTTGGATTCACCGGTTCTCGTGCGATCACCGAAGTTAAGCAACATTCCGCCGGGTCATGGGTGACCGAACGGTTTGGCATGTTGAATACACCGGTTCTCGTGAGATTGCCCAAGTTAAGCAACATT
>QKMV01001602.1:0-15491 GCA_003287335.1 Lednia tumana
TTAAAATTCAAAATAATTTAATATAAAATTGTTGCTGTGTCTCACGCAAAATATCATCTTTCCGCATCTCTGTCTTAAGGCACCAATTATGTAACGTCACCTTGAAGAAATCTTTTTAATGCGCAGCCAATTTTTAGTTAACTCGGGAAGCATCGTATTAGTAAAGGCGAAGTTTCTTTCAATTTCCCTATTGAAAGCAGTCCATGGTCAGGCTCATGCTTTATTAATCAGCAAGAAATTTAGTATCTTCATTAGCAAGCGATATGGTAATTGACGCGATGCAAAATAAGAGCACTCGGATTGTCAGCTGCCATCAGGACAAAAATTTGCGGTCCCAATATTGGCTGAAGGTTGTTTTTAATCAAGTTAATGAATGTAATTAGCTTGCACCCAGACGCGCTCCATAAATACCCAGAATTATCATACGCTATCACGACAAGTGGGCTGTTAAATGAAGGATAAACTCTTCCTCGTTCCTCAGCGAAGAACTTTTTTCGGAAGGTGAACGATCCTATTTCGTTCAGATTTGGGAAACAATAACAGTCAGAATGTTGACTTTACAAACTTTCTCTCCCGTTGCCAAAAAACCGGCGTGCATAAGGTTAACAGTAGACTGCCGAATTACGAAAATTAAATATAAAAACAGTTGGATTTCATTTCCCAGAGAATATCCGTCATTTGGTACACCAAATCATCGCGATAGCCTCATCAGCAAAATCACGGTCTCCAAAGAAAACAAGTTTTGATTTACATGTCTTTCGCTTGGCTTGATTTCAATCCGATTCAAGTTTCAACACCAATGTCTTGGTTCAACGCACCAATAGTGGCTTGGTAACTATATTTAGGTACGATGGCAATTTTCGTCTTACACTACTATACTCATCATACCAATAAAATATGATGTGTGAGTAAAACAAAATACTGCACGACTAAATACTATACAAAATACACTGTATGTTCTATTCGATTTTATCATGCATTATTGACCGTAATGTATATTATCTTGGACGAAGAACGAATTATCTGCCCATCATAACAAAATAATTAGATTCCTTCCTCAGCGAGTCAAGTCTTTTTAATGCCATTTTCCATTATATTAATGATTGCGCGAACACCTTTAAAGTGAGAGGAACTTGAGCAGAGTGTCGTAGATGAGCCTAGGATTGATGGTGCCGTCCGCAGTATATCGCACTCCCCTCAGGTTTCCGCCGTCGTTCGACACGACGCCGTACTCTCCGACGATGAATCCATCCGACGTACGCTCTTCGACGCGATACTTGCGGTAATCGCGTCCCTCCACGACATAGCCGAACTTGTGATTGGGATCCTGCTGTCTGGTTTCGAACACCTTCATGTCGTTTTCGACTTGCGTGGGCGGTTGAGTCACTTTCGGTGCAGGTTGGATGCCATGAGCACGGCCATTGGTTTCGACGCTCACGGACTCGTCTACTTCGTAATTCTGTTCAGGAACCGCGTAGATCTTCGACGGTTCCCCGTACACTTTAGACGGCTCGCTGTATACTTTAGCCGGTTCACCGTAGATTTGGGCGGGTTCACTGTAAACCTTCGACGGCTCGCTATAAACCTTTGAAGGTTCACCATAAACTTTCGCTGGCTCGCTGTAAACTTTTGACGGTTCTCCATACACCTTTGATGGCTCACCATAGACCTTAGCTGGTTCACCGTATACTTTAGCAGGTTCCCCGTAGACTTTTTCAGGTTCACCGTATACCTTTTCAGGCTCACCATATACCTTTTCTGGTCTTCCGTACATCCGTTCAGGCTGCGAATAAGTTTTATCGATCGATTCTATTTGATAGCTTTTTCTCCCTCGGCCGTTATCAAACTTGCTCTGGTCCTCTGAGAACCCTTCAACATCATCCTCTTCGTTCTTCAACTGGTCGCCGTAGCCAGCCTTGTCTTGATGGTATTGTCCTCGATTCAGCACGCTCTTAGACTCGGAATCGTCGACTTCCTGGTTGGCGATGACTGATCTCTGGATTGACTCAGCAACAGACACCGGCTCCTTACTCTGGGCCCTGGACGACGTCCTTTCTACCGTGAATCGAGGAGAGAATCTCCTCTGATTAGTCTCCACGACTGCAGCGTCAATGGAGCTTAACTCAGCAGTAGCTCTTCGCGCAGATGTGAAGGGTCGACGATAACCAGGATATTTTCCAAAAAGACGATTTCTGCCACTGGAAGTAGTCGACGTAGGTTGGTAACTGGATGCGGAACTCTCAGAGTCTGAAGTTGTTTTTTCGGGGGAGTATTGATAGAAATTCATTGGTGGCGCGTTTAATCTTAAATAAGAGCGTTGGGGACCGGCGGTTACCTCGGAGGGTACCGATTCTTCGACATTTAATTCGCTGCGTTGTACGTTCTTCGCTAGAGGTTGCTCTTCAGTGACCAGTGATGCTTCCTCCGGTGCAGATGCATCTTCGTAATCGGGAAGAGCAGCTGAATCTGACTCAGAAGTAAGAGCCTCAACTGTTGTGTATGCTTTTTGAGTGGACTGCTCTTCTTGCGATTGGGAAGAAGAAGATTGACCCACTGACGAGGATACTCTGAAGGAAACAACATGTACGGGAGCCTCTTCCATGGGCTCTTCGTCGTCTTCGATTGGTGACTCAGTATCTTCCGATATAAGTTTATCATAGCCACCGATTGTTGTGAAAGCATCTGACTTGGTTGACCAATCATCGGTGGTTTCAGTTGTCGACTCTGGTTCCACCGACGTTGTAACTGTTGACACTTCATCGACGGTAGAGAACGTATTGGAATCTGTTGTTGGATGTGCCGCTCCGGTGAAGTGAATGTCTTGGGTCGACATCTCTTGTATTTCAGTGTCTTCAGTAGCAACTGGCTCGCGACTAGTCGACGAAAACGTGTTGGAAGTAGTAAGCGGTGTTTGCGTGCTATGAACTGTTCTGTCACTATTATATTTTTGCTCGGTTTTGTATGTAATTTTGTGGACAGAGGAACTAACTGAGAATCTAGGAGACACTAACGTATTGACACCTCTTACTGGCACTCTGTTGTTTTCGCTGGGATTGACTTGATACGAAGAACTATGCTGCCTTTTACGTTCTTCATCCGCAGAAGATCGGATCGTTTGTTGAGTTCTTTCGGTCTCATCGTTCGCATTGTGACGGAAAGTCTTCGAGATATCGCCGTTAAGAGCATCTGATTCTCGCTCAGTGGATACAGACATCACGACTCGATTCAATCGAGGAACAGTCCGAGATCCAAACCCGGCGCCTTCCGCATCACGAACTTCCTGATTCGCAGAGTTTTCTTGCTGGAGGACGTCCAGAGCCTTGCCATGGCTTCGATCGCCCTCCGGCAGTACTTTGAACTGTTGACTTTGTTGTGCACTCTGACGATCATGGGAACTTACCAAGCCAGTTAATTTCTCACTCTGCTCGGCAACACTATGAGAGTCTGAGGGATGATTTCTGTATTGAGTCATCACTCCAGAAGGGTATATTCTCTCGCGGTAGAAGCGATTGCGAAGTTCGGCCGACGAGCGCGACGTGGGGAAGCGTCGACTGCGGACGGAAGGGGCTACTGACGTGCCGATGAACATGTCGAGGAAGTCACTCCCAGCGATGAGCTCATCTCGTCGACGGGCTGACGACGGCTCGGTCAGAGTTCGTCTGCTTCCGGCCGGGGACCCTTGGACGGGAGTGTAAGACAGCCAGCTCACCGCCTGAAATCAACGAGAAAACACGAGATATCATTTCTGTTATCCAGTAGCTATGTAACTGGAAGGTTGTAGGGCCTTTTCTGGTCTTCAGATACCCTTAACGTTATTTTCTGTCATTTAAGACCAGCCTAATGCTGGGGAGGGCCCTTTGCAGCATGCCATGACCGTCGATTCACAAACTCCTTTTCCATCCCTGATTCCTCACTATTGTATATGCTGTAAGATGCGTTTAGAGGCTTGCGTGGGCTTCCGAAATTCGCAGAAATGACAATCGGACGCAGAAAAAAAAACAAGTACCTTCTGGCCCACTAGTATAATTGAAAAGCTAAGAATCCGAAGTGCAAAGAGATTGCGTGCAGCTTGCATTTAGTGCACGTTTGAAACTTTTATAAAACGTTTTTCTATGAGCCATTCCACGATGAACAAACGATTTCCGACTGCACTGGTAACGCTAATCGGAACTTTCCGTGTAAAATCGCATCACACGCGAGTCAATCACGTCGAGATATTTCCAGTTTTTATACCGGATTTTCCCTTTGTTTCACCGCGCGCGCGCTTGCGGTCGACCAAGTTTGCCCCTCGCGAGGACTTATGCGTGATTGGCTGATTGACTGCAGGACGACTGGTCACGCGAAGACCATGCGGTCAATGTCGCGGTGCAGAGCGACCTCCTAATACGGCATCATTAGCCTGGCACGACCACTAAGTCAACGTGGTGCATCGCTGCTGTAGCTTCTGCAGTGTCGTTTTAATGGGGAAAGAACACAGCCTTGACTTTGAATGGTCGAGGAGGCAGTTCATCGACGATTCGACCGCGGAGACTTTGGCCCAATGCAAAAGTTGTTTTGTGATGTTTATGTTGATGGCAAACACAAATGAAGAGAGTCGTAATGCATTACGTGAAGACGACCTCACCCTCTACCGTTGTAAAAACTAAAATCCGATCGGTGGTATTTCAAAACCGATGTTATTATTTTCGTATATTTAAAGTACCTAAGTTCTTTTTAGAGCAAACAATTAGTTTGAATAACAAACCTTCTAAAAGAAAAAGAAAATCGATCTAGTTCAGTAAAAACTTCAGCCGATATTTTTCAGCCAGAAAAAAATTGGAAGCGTGAAGCCAAACATTTGGCGGAAAATCCATAGCTATGGTTTTTTCAAAATTTGTTTGAAACCTAGCACCACTTGTCGAGCGTAAAACTCTCTAAATTGATAGGTAGGATGTTTATTGCCATGTATTAGCTGAAATCATCTAGCTTTATACGGGTCGCTAGAATTGTAAGGTAGTTAACACCGTTTAAGATGCCATGGGCGGAGAACATGAGTATGCAATCATGAAATTTCAAATTATTGTTATTTAGATCTATTAGCATTCAGCTCACGATTTTTTTCCCGTAGGTACTCGTTTTTAGCCACTTTTGATCAAATAGCTTAGATAAAAATAGAAACTGCGCACCTTGCTAATAGGTAACATCGGACCTTTTTTTGAAAGTGGTAAGACCGAAAAAAAAACTATTACTAAACAAAGTGGTTGTTCACGTTAGGAAAAGTCTCTGCACCGTGACGAAGGCTCCGTGTCTTCACAGAAAATGCTCGAGTGCTCGAACGCAGAACCATAAACGCAGGCACCTAGACGTAGGTGGGCTTGTAGGGCATTAATTGTATGCCTATTAACTTGGACATGTAAATCGCGATAGCACACGGATTATAATCCGCCGCCCATCTCCATCCTCTCATGCACACGACGATCTTTCGCTGCAGATCCGGGTGTTAGATTTATCCCTTGACGCCCGCTTTTGCCAAGTCGTAATAAGATTTGTCATTGCATTCTACAAACGCCTCCGTAACTTTGGCCCCTTAATTCAATGCAGAACTGAATTTGCAAACAATGGGCAAAGTCACGCTCTCCGTATGCACCTACCGATATATAGTCTATTTGGAGAGAAGCATGTAATGAAAAAATATAAAATACGTCTGGAGTCTAGACACACTTTGAAGAGCAGAGCTTCATTGATATTTGGTCGTGTATCTCTGTCAGTTGATCGACACAATTGTTCTTAGATGATAATGACAGCGAATGTAACTGGACGAAATGTCGGCCTGAGGCCAGCTGACAAATATGGATGGTTTGCATTTTACAGTCTAATGTCAGGTAATCTATTTGGGAAAATAGTTGTCTTGCATAGCTGTAGTCTGCTAGTCTGATGATAAAATGTAACATTCTAAACCACCGCAAAGTCGCGGGTGGACACTTTGGCTAACAATTCAAATTTTTGGGAAATACTTTGTTCGAAACATATAACTGAAAGAAGAGGCAGAGGTTTTATCATCGGATCCATTGTTCTCTAAACCCGAAATATATTTAGTTTTTGTTTTTTGAGATCGTTTAAGAGGCTGTTGCCCTTTAATTTAAGACATTGGCGGGTTGGCATCAAAGAATCAGAGTTATTACCTTTCATTCGGTTGACTGTTGGGTACATTGGCTCCAGGTTCACCCACACACATTTTAGTTTTGTGCCATACAAGAGCAAATTCTCAGCATGATTCGAAACCAACAGACACCAAAGAAATATGTTACAAAATATATGTGAAGCTACACTAGCTAGCTAGTTGTATTCGTTCACTTTTTTCCCACTCAATTCCCATGTTAGGTTTTTAAGTTGTAACAAAATATAAGTTTTACTAGTGCTTTAGCACCTTTGTGAGGTTTGGTATCATTATCAATCTTCACTCTATTTGCTTAACGCGAAATACGTTTTTGTGTAACTTCTGACGTTCTGTCTACTCAACATTTACTTTCGAAACTCTCGTCATCAAATAGGGTTTCATTCATTTCCCACAGGTTTTTATAAACAGACGACTTGTGAGCTTTTCATGTGTAGAAAATCCCTTTCAGTCTCTCTCCTTTACCGATTTTTCTTACAATCATAAAATACTTTACAGATAATCGAATGCCATTTCATCCAGAGCCCCGTTTTTTTTTTCTCAATATACTCGCATGTTGTTTTCTAAACTTCTTACAGGAAAATATTAACGGGTTGCTCTTGACGGGATCTCCATTTCCTTTACAGTTTCTTTTTTAACGCCAGGGGTCTAATAGACCGAACAATAATTGGTAAAACTCTACGCACACAATGTCAGTATGTCAGTGTCTATCGTTTTGTATCCTCGAATCCAACTGTACGTAACTTGTTTCCTATTTATGGCAGAGCATGTACTTTAATGGATCAGCTTTTTGTCGCGGTTGACATCTGCTAGATGCTGTTATACACGTGTGGGCATCTGAATCTGTACCTACAGCATGCATTGCACATGATCCATGCTAGAGGCTGTTCAACCCTTACCTAGCCTTAACACCGAAGGCCTTGAACCCGGACTAAAGCTGCACCGACGACGGCAAGGAGACCTTACTGTGCAACCGATTGTGACATGAGTCATCTTTGCTTTATGAAACACAGACAACAGAGAGGTTGTTCGAAGAAGAAAAGCATCTTTATTGACGGCTGTTCAAAAACAAGGTTGACCGTTACGATCCAGCGTACGAAGTGGAAAAACAATACTACAACAGTATCAAAAATAATTTAGAGTAAAATTTGGTGAAAGACAATATTAATCTTGTTGGTTTGGTTATACAAAAAACAAAATGGATTGTTGTTATAAATGTGTTCGCGGATAATTTTATTTTACATTTTAAGAACTAAGAGAACTATTGAATCTATAGTTGAGTATGATATTGCAAACAGCTTGAAGACATTAGGGAAAACTTAGGGAAGGCAGCACGTGCTTAAATCAGTAGACCTGCTCCCTTCCAATTGTCAACAAGAATATTTTAGCGTTCGTCAATTGGCGCTGTCAGATTGAATTACAAATTTTAGTGCAGGTACTGACGAGTTAAAAGTTTTTCTAGCTCAGTTTGTTGAATTGCAGATGTCTGGACGTGCGCCGCCTTGTAACCGGAGGCTCCACGGTCAATCCTGGTGACCGATATCCTGTTTGTGGTTTTTGTTGATTTCTCACGACCATTTCAGGCAATTTCTGGGATAGTTCCTGTACCACAGGGCACGGCCCCCTACCTACTAGTTCTCTTTCTCAACCTCGACCGCTCTGGACAAGCTGTTGTACAGTCTTGTTACCATAAGGTTTCCAATGCCTAAAAGGCCATATTTGAAGCTTCTATAGCAAAAGTGCACTGCTGGAAACATGCTCAAAATATTTCGTTCCACATATCTGCCGGTATTTTCATTTCCACGCTCATCAATATGTGTTAAATACCACTATTTGAATAATTAATCACAAAAAAATAATATCTTTGGAAAACGCACTCAGTATCGCCAGTAATGTTATATCTACCTGGACCAATTCAGTAGTTTTTTTTACAGTTGGTACCGCTACTTCTAGTCTGGTAAGCTAATGAAATGTTTTGGTATAAATGTTTTATGTCAAGCAGCATCTCATGTCCCGATCTCATGGGGCCGTACCAAGTTTCCAGCCATTCAAAAAAACAAGCAAGAGTTCACAATTTGTTATAAGTAATGTTCTCTTCTTTTAAACGTCAATGTCCTCCCAGCGCTGTCTAGCACTCAACCAACTTAGTTTCCATAATCGCTTTAGTAGTAAACCTACAAATAGTTCGTTTTTTCCTTCCTGCCACCGGATATCGGTATAGACAAGTATGTTTCAGCGCAGTTGCTGTCAGCTCTGAATAAACACACTTTAAACTAAATTCCTCAAATCATTCTGTACAACTACGCTAATCAATACCAAATTACTCTCATTTCTAGTGACAAATGAAAGGCTTGGCAAATATTATGACAGATCGATTAGTGCGAAGCACATGTGAAACACGTGTCGCATAGAGTTGGTCTCGAATCCGGAAACAAAATCTAATCGAGTGGTGGTCGAGTCGCGGCCAGCTGAAAATATCTTTGTCGTGCGTGTAACCGCGTGAAAATGTCAGAAGGCGGGTATATTTTATAATAATTACACACTAGTCAGTAAAACTCATGTCGCAGCTCACACCTGATATCTGTGCTGCTAGTTATTACTCCGTCCCATTTCTATGCTCTTATTAAATTAACGCTAATTATAATAATTAGCATCTGAGCTGTAACGAATCAAAAGCTAGCTAAGGTCAGGGTCAAATATACTTTTGTCACCAGGAACTCAATGAGCTGGATTTTTCTTCCATAAGGGAACAAATCTTCAAGGTAATACTTGAAGGCCGAATAGGCTGCACAATGATGTTGCCATTGGGTGTGGTCTAGCCAAGTGTAGTAATATTATTTATTAATTCATCCGATCTATTGTTATAACCGCGGATTTTTAATTAATTTTGCATTTAGACCGGAGAACAAACATAAGTAAGAGTATGTTACGTATATAATTAGCGCATACCGTTAATTATGCTTCTCGTCAAAATTAGCTTTGGCCGAACACGTTTTAAAGAATGCGTTTTAATCGTTTTGATTTGCTCGTTGAATGGTCTATCAATAATCAAGTGATGGTCAAAAAAATGAATCAGGGTTGAATGGCTCATGATATAATCTCGATAAATGCAGTGGCCAATTATGCAACTGTCTAACACCACTTCAGTATGTTGCCACTGACGATATGAGATAACTATAATTGCAGCTATAATTCTTCGCATGTGGGGTGAAAACGTTTTAGCCGCATCTGATATTATCGATAATGCGTCAATTACATGCTACTACGATTCAACTTCCCACATCACCATTGGAGATAGCTAATACATTTCTACGCATTATAAAAATTACCTCACTTCTGTGCCAAACTCGGCGCTGATCATTCCGCTTTCGGATCGAGGCACACGCAATTAAGTCAATTACATCTGTTCCATCGTCGTGGCCTTACCACTACACGGCAACATCCTACATGCAACTGTGTGTAAGAAACTCCCAGGCTTGAACATTATGCATCTCTTTTGGGGCCACCCCGCATTAGAGTGCAGTCCTTTGTTAAATGGTAATACGGTATGTAATTGACAATTCGGTTGAATACGATTCAAACGTATGAATGTGGCTGTGATCTAGGTATGCATTAGTATACGAGACAACAATTTGCACGTTTGAAATTATTCGTATGGAATTTTCAAATGACGACGGCGATTAATGTTTTCGTAACATTCAAACACTATTTCGCTAGTAATTGTTAGAGATCAATAAATTTTGCGCTCTTAAGTACCAAAACCTGCCGGATATTTGTCATCATTTGTCGAGAAACACACAAAGACAATGGTACTAATTGCACTTGAGTATTGGAAGAATGTTAATCAACGACTGTGATTGCTCATACCGCTCAAATGTTACATGGAGATTTCAACGCACGAGAGAAAGGAAACTGTTCGTCGGATACTTCTGATTCGCTCCATCTGTTTTATTTTTAAGATCATAAAAAATACGTAGCTCTACGTCAAAACCATTACTTGTTCCATCGGTCATATTACCTGAGATTTGTGCCAGCCTTCAATACCAATAATTAATAAACCATATTATCTTGTTGTTAAGAATTTTCTGGACACCTCTAAAATGCATTTGATTGTGCATACACATTTCAAAGTAACCCGACAAAGAACAGCATCAAAGACTCCACATTTTTTACATTTCCGACGAGATGCATTCCGTCGGATGGTCATATTTTCCAGCCAGTACGTAGACTAGCACAGAATCGACTATCGATGCAATGCGATACTCCGTACGAGTGGCTCGTGCGATTTATCACACCCGTGTAAATTAGATGGCAACAATAGCGACCCCATGTCGTCTCTCGTACGCGGCTCAAGTTCCACAACACATACAATAACAGAGTATTTTTACCTTTTAAATACACGACTTATGTAAATGGGACCGCATCTTATGGTGTTATGTTGGCAGAAATAGCTACAGTAACACATTCGCTGGATATCTCAATCAGTGACTGCTGAACGAGGCTATAAATAAGTAGATCAAATATGTAATCAAATATTCACTTTCCATAAACCATTATGCTGTTGTTAGATTCATGACCAATTAATTGTGAATATGGTGGCATGGCAAACTTGACATTACATATGACCCTGCCTATTTGTTCGTCGGTATATGCACAACAAAGCTAAGTGCATATAACAATAGGCGTAAATTCTCTTCTGCATAAGATTCAGCCGGTATATTTTGATTGATTTCTTTTACCCGCGAACTTACGACCTTAATAAGAGTACAGAAAAAAAGTTGTTCTTCAAAGGTATACAAATTTGAGTGCAACCACACAGGTTTTAAATCGTGATACAGAAATGCATTCAAGCGATTTTCTAAATTATGAGTTGTGCTCAGTCATTCGTAGCAACTAGCAAGCATATCATTGTGGTATTACACACACAGGACACTTTTTTCTTTGTCATTAAGTAAACTATTATTATCTTTTCAAAGCCAACAACAGATTGCCACATGCACAGCACATGCAATACGCTACCTGGTTATTAATAATCTCCTTATCTCGATATATTATTGGCACCTAGTGACGGCAAATTTAAATTTTTAATTGGACCAATTAGCTACGAGTGTTCGCGCTTTGACTATTTGGCGCGCGAATTATCAAATTACGCACGTCCGTGATATCTGCACAAAGATCGTAATTATATATGCTTCGTATCCGGACAATTTAATTCAGAGTGAACTTAACTTAGAGCCTGCATGCTATCAATCTATAATCATCGCCGATGAAGGACGTAAGAAGAACCACAAGAAAATAGGCAAATTATAAATTACGATACGAGTTTTGAACCGCCATTTTCGTACGTGAATACGGTAATTAATGTCTCAAAAATCTATGTGAATCTTGAAACTTTTACATTTTTCACTTGACTGACTTCTGCATATAAAATTAAATGGTAATTTCAGTGCTTAGTTTTTAAATGCAATTTTATCAAATCTCAGTAAGGAAAATTCCAATTTATTGCATATGGCTTCGGGGCTGAATATTTAAAGCGTTATTTGTGCACATCATATCTTTCTTTAGATTCTTATAGTGTAATGTATGGTGGTCATTGGTGTCCAATCTAATGAAGTGCTCTGTTTTATGCCAACGTGCCTACGACATTGAGAACTCGAAAAGATATCTTAAACAAATAGCCACAAGGTTCAAACAACTGTTTTATTGCGTGATTCAATTTAACAATCTAATAAAATGAGGAATCTCGATATAGTTTGGCTGACATTTATCTAGCTTACGGCTCCAGTTTATAAAAAACCAATTTACAATCCCGAGTAAAGATGTCTGAAGTCTATTGTGATCGCTTCGTGCATCATCGCTAACCAGCCATAAACTGTGAGCATGCACAAAAGTGGTGTACCTGTAAACTAATCAAGTTTGTATAGCGACTCTTCTCTCTTAGTATGGACAAGACAATTTGTTCGGCGCATGAAGTTAACATTTTTACAGGCTTACAGGTGCATGTCTTGAGATCGTGGTGCTAATTTTTGTTGGTGAGAACCACACAAGTGTTCGTGCATGGTTTGCGTTTGATGAAATATGGTGTAGAAATATTTTTTATTTTTTATTCGAGCAATGCTTATAGCAAGCAACACAATTTGGTCTCACGGCAAAAACACATTTTTCCAAGCACCAATATTTTAAACAGAGAATCAGTACCTAGGAATTAGTACCAAAATGAGATAATTTTTGTAAAACTTAGCTGCATTTTTTTTCAGGCCTATCTAGTATTAGGTTTCGGCAAAAGTATCTTTTGGCTTTAAAACTCTTATTAAATGTTTTAAAAATTGCTCCGTTTCCTCAGCAAGTTGGATCAGGGCTAATTTACAATAAAACAATCAGTCACGAATCTCATTTCCTCTTTGCTCCTCGCACAGGACGTGTCCAAAAATGTTCTCTCTCTTTTGAGTCTTCCCAGTCTCCCCCAGTATCCCAGTCTTCCCAGTCTGTCTCTCTCTCTCGCGGTCTTCCCACATAGTTTTAACCCCGAAATCTAATGGAAAATAGCGTTTGTGAATTGAACTTTCCACTGTTGACACCTAAAGTTCATTAATCGTTGGTGGTGAACTGACCTGGTTTTTACCTGAATCAGTGCCTCGATCTGGGGCATACAGTAGCAGTCACTTTTTCCTTAAACGCATTCTGCATACAATCATACAATGCAGCTTATAATATTGTAAGCAAAACCAAGCAAATATCAGTCAATCTGACGGCTGCAACTGTCGATCGACCGTACAAACATACTTTATACTCGATCAATGGCCTTCATTCCCACCTTCGTAAATTGCATTCCACGACGGAATTTATGTCATCGTAATGCCTGTGCGTTATCGTGAAAAATGTTTTTGCATTGGTAAAATTTTACGGGCCTTTAAACGTACGACATTTTGTCTTCCATGACTACCTATATGCAAGACTGAGTCATTTGGCTTAGGTTAGAAGGGTTATAATTTTATTTTGAATCCAGAACTATCTCAAATATTCTAGTGGCTGTAGTAATAATAATTATTGATAACATTTTGTACTCAACGTCCGTTTTTGGTTTCAAATGAATCGATCTCGCCTTCCATCAGAACAACTCAACATAATAGCATCTCTAATCCAGTTTATTTGTCAGATTTTCGCTTCTTGAAGCGCAACCGTTACAGCATATACAATTTAACCTTCACCTTCGAAAAGAGATTCCTAGCACTCATCTTCTACGCCAAGCAAGCTCATTAGTTTGTTTAATCGTGAGAAATGTGTTGTTGATATGTGTAAACAACGAGTATTTGCGTACAGATATAATAGAACTAATAAGCAATAATTATGCATAATAGGTACAACAAGTACACCTATAAGAGAGACAAGAAAAGTACCTCGCGCGAAGTAATATAACATCGTTACACAGTGCACTACTTTTTCTTTTCTTTTTGGTTGGTAGCATCTTGTTCGTAAGGCCGTGAAGATCGTGAAGGCCGTTCGATGACGCCAAGCGCGTCTCGTGGAAAAAAAAGAGAAAAGAAAATAGATGCTAGCCGAACGCGAATCGATTTCCCCCGGACTAATTTCCACAAGTACCGAGGGCGGGGCTACCCCGGAGCCAGGAATTGTGCGTTAGAAATTCTCGTTTTATATGGCGCTATTACGTAATTAATGACCTTAACTTTGTATTAAATAAAAGTTGGATGTGTGATTAGGAAAAAAAATTCATTATGAGACAAAATCGATAGGCTGATGTGTCCAATGATAGTTATCACCACATTCAAAACTGCTGTAGGATTAAAGGCAAACCCTAGGTAAATAGCGATCGATTTGTAGGGTCATTGCAAGTATTTTCGCTAAGTTTAGAAAAAATATTTTCTCCCTTGGTCACCGTCATAATGGAAAGAAATCAAGACGTGTCGTGTTATTGGACACATATTGGAGCAAACATCAAAAGCAACGATTGCTAGGACGTGTAGATTCTAAGATAATGAACATTTTGCGCGATGTGCAGCTGGACACGTGATCATCGCGTTTTATGTCTGCCTGTCGTTTCACGATGACAACTTCGCACTCAGACAAAAGAATGCGATCATGCGGCTGCATACAATACAGGCTCGATATATTTAACCATTATAGCTACGGGCGAGAAAGAATCCAGACTACTTACTTACCAGAAGATCTGGACCTATTGAAGGTCACGGATAAATTGCTTTTCGCTATTTCTCGTAATAATCGTAATTATACCCTTTTAATCGTGTAACCGATGTAACCACAAGAATGCATAGGTTGTGGTACTATCGTACAAATTGATAGCTCTGTTTCCAATACGACATTACATTGCAATGTGGGTTGTTGGAGCAAATAACGGACCGGAACGATAAACATTTTCACTTTGCATTAAACTGTGAGGACCACACAAGAAAAAATCCCCAACTCGTCAGAACGTTCAGTCAGCGTCCAGACAATGTATAAATTAAAAAAATTGAAAACTCAAATCCGGTCAAAACTATGATGGATTGCTTTCCAATGGGTGACCTTTCTGATTCCCAGTCATTGATAGGTGTCATTATCATATTATACCGGTTAGGTGCGGTTTGTTTTAATAAATTAGTTTATACAACCAATCGTTGGGCGCCGATCTCCAGCAGCTAACAGATCCGGTAGGGTCAGAAAACGTGTAAATATCCGACACTGGGTCGTCACATTCATGTGTACATAATGTGTGGGCAAACTCCCCTGTGTTCTACGACAGTTCTACTGAATTACAAGCAATACTAGCTGTCATAACCTGGGAGGTAAACTGCACAATACACAAGGAGCAATAAAATTACATCTTTTATGACCAATTACAGCTGGACGTTCAAACGGTTGGAAATAGTGTCCGTTAGGTGCGATTTGATTTCCATTGAGAGGAGATTAACTCCATTATTCGAGCATGGAATTTTGCTTGGTGGGTTTGCATTCAATCTCAAGGAATATGACTGTCAATGTGACTTTATTTATCGTTGCATTGTATATTTATTGATAAATCGCATAAAAGACAGTTTTTTTAATGCGAATTATTATTTATGTTAGCTTTCTTGTAGAATTTTATAACGAACTGCATCCTTCCAGAATCCTTAATTTTTTGAAGATATCTCCTCATAGTTTTCTGAATCTCTCGAGTTCATTAGACAACGAACATAACTATTTAAAAAAACTGTTAATAACTGGGTTAAAATGCTGAAAACTTAACTGAAACTAGTTTTTTGAAAAAAGTTTTCAGCATTTTAACCCAGTTATTAACAGTTTTTTTAAAAACTATAGTGCTGAAATTAGTCAGGAGATATGA
>QKMV01001603.1:0-15490 GCA_003287335.1 Lednia tumana
AATTATAACAACATTATATACTGGCTAAAAACTAAAAACAGATCACGTTCGGCAAGAATTTTAACATTTTCAACACCCAACCTTTCACCTTTTAACGTGAGCTACGAGGAAACAAAAATTTCACAAACATTTTAAATTTAATAGCATCCCATGAATACCCATTTCGTAAACAACCAAAAGAACCCACACACCAACAAACCACCATACCACCACCACCACCACCAACACCACAGCACCCCCAAGATATGGAATATAAAAGCACTTCTACGAGGTAAACTATGAAGTTCAATTACTTTTTTCTCCCCCTCCCCCTCCCCAACGCCACCCCGCTACCCCTAAACCCCCACCAGCCTTGAGCGTCGAGCGTTGCTCAAGAATTTTCCCGCCCTGTACATAAAGCTTCGGCGCGAAACGTTCACCCGCACATGTGTACGGGAAACGTACTTTTCCTCGACGTGGAAATGCTCACGTCGCGCATTTTCCCGTGTCGCACACTAGTCGGGAACACCACACCTGGAAGTGCATAGGCGTGTTTCTGCGTTCGATCCTCGGGGCGGACCACGGACCTTCGTGGTGGTCGATGACGTACACATCAAAGAAAGGACATTTGGATTGTACCGTTGCTTCAACTCGCACAAAAAGCATATGGCTTAGCCCGGTGTATTCATTATGGCTTTTATATAGGTACCTTTTAGGTAATCACGCTCGACTGGGCTTCTAGCTTAACTTACCCACTACCACCCAACCCCCCAAATATCATAAGCTGGGTTTTCCCATGAGTCGGGAGCTAATAAGTTTGCCTGCTTACTGACTCGGAAATATATTTCGACTTCATAATATAGAAAGCATCTATATTAACGAATTTTGAATACACAGAACGGGTTTATTAATATTACCTACAGCACATATAGAACGCGAATTTCATGTCTAAAGTTATGTGGCATGGAAATTTAATTTCGAAACAGAAATTATAACCCTTTTTATTCGCAAGCTTAATTTAAACTTTCTCTCGCTCTCGCAATCTCGCACTTCTCTAGCACACTCGACAACCATACTTTTAAAAAGTTGCCGAGCAATCTAGCGCTTTTTCTGGTGTTCAAATTTAAAAAAAAAAGTTTGACGCGCGCTCGCTCGTGTGTTTTCTGTGAACTAAGCATTTAAAATTAAAAACTACGCATTTAATTGTTCCTACATGTCTCATGTGACCGTCACTCGTGCGATAAATTATGCACTAAGCGTGTACACAAAGTGCAACCTAGCCAGATGCTTACTTGTATAGCACGATAAACTTTCACGAAATGTTAAATTCATGGACTATTAACCACAACCTCTCTGCAGCATAACTAAGAGTAAGACATCTCCTGCTCCTCTGCTATTAGTCCCCACCCCCCACACACATCAACCATATGCTTCATGGATCCTTAATCCAAGTCAAACGTTTCTGAAATTGGGAGCTGCCCTTACGAAATGTTGTTCCTTAAAGCATCGCCCGTAAAGCGGCATGACTTCAACCACGGTCTGCCGCCGTCTCTGCATGCCGTCTACAAAGGGAATAAACTTTGAAGTCAGCTAAAATTTTCTCAAGGGATTTCAAAATGTCTCAAACATCACACACAAGTCATAATGTGTATGTGTGTGTGTGTGTGTGTGTGTGTTGTAAAGGCACGCGTCAATAGCATGTAAATCAGAACTGTTTGCGGCGGCAAGAATGTCGGTGGGTAACAAGACTTCGAAGCCATTTGCAATTAAACTGCCGGAAATCAGCAGGAGACGCGACTCGCGGGCTCGTGACGTTGTTTTAGTGTTAACCGAGATAGCTTGGGCGACTGGCGCTGCCTGCTCAGAGACGGTCGTAATTTGAATTAGAAGGCGGCGGTGTAAAATCTAAATTGCAAATCAAATATAACCGCTATTGTTCTGTTGTAGGACGTTAGAATTTGAAGACCTCTCGCTAACTCGCCCATAATATGCAATTCGTTGTTTCTAAGACCAAACCTCTTCGCTGCTTGCGCTGGTGTCGATTATTATGGAAAGAAGAAGCTTTGTCAGCCATTCTGGAGGTGTGACGTGGACGACATCTCGAGCGTCATTGTTGTAACTTTGAAAGGCCAAACATAACGTTTAAAGCACGTTGGGCGTCAATATAACTTTATATTCCGCTAGAAATAGCTGCATTGTTGCTTTACCGGCCAGTTCAGTGACATGAAAATACAGTTTTGTACGTTTTAGTGTGCAGCTTGTGAAAGATCATTTAAAAAATGCAATACTTGATTTTCGCGTATGCTGGACTGGCGCACGTTTGTAATTCGCCGTCGGAGACCACGGCGAATGCGCACTCCGCCGGTGTTGATTGACGAATGCAGGCAGTGCAGATGATGAGCAAATGATAGGGAATCACGAAATACACGATTGATACTAGATCTTGGAGCTCACAAGTTTAATAGCATGCCATAAGGGTCAGTACTCCGAATGGCACACCAAATGGGCAATGCAAAAGATTTAAATGACAGACTATGTCGCGTGGACCATCATGGTCTTGGTCGGCAGCTTTCCGTCCTCCAGTATCAACGATATTGCACTGTCTGTCTCGAGGGTTGATAACACGCGGCTATTTATACGATTGATATGCGGCTAGCATGGTTGGGCATTCACTTTGATACGGCACCGAAAACCACCTCTTATGATTCACGATTGCGCAATACCTATTGTGCAAAGCACTTATGAAATTTTCAGCTATTCTCCAAATCCTCATTTAGCATGATAATAGAATACATTCCGTTACGTAGTCTGTTATAATTTCTTCACTTATCGATCTTTAAAATGTTTTTTTTTGGACTTTTTGGTCTACGTAATTTCCCTTGCTTAATGAACTCTTCGGATAACACAGATGGATATAAGTGTGTATATTCGTGAATCTTCGCGTATCTTCGTGCTTATCAACCGGTAATTACAACCGTAATATGCCTATGATGGCAGCCTGCATTACAATCAATTGACAAATATATTGTATACAACCCCCGGGTTCGTATCCTGGATTAGTTGCACATTTTTCTCGCTTTGCTTTCCTTCCTTCCATTATATACAAAGTTTAATATCAACTACGTCCAATACCTAGTTATCTTTTTTTGCAAATATGTTATTGAAGAAACTTCCGTAACAGAGTGAGCGAGCAAAGCGTCTACACACAACTCATATGAAACTTTCTCTGTTTTTACTTTTTTGTTTTGTTTTTTGTCTGTTAGTGAACGCTCTAAAGCCCAAACGGAAAGTCCGCTCGACTTTAAATAAATGCCATCCCTGAAAAATGTTCCTACATATAACTGTGTAGTTTTTGGGAAAGATCAGTCCAAATAAATAATCAAAATTAGGAAAAGTCACTCAGGTTTAACATGAGGCAGTTGAATCATGGATATTGTTTCCTTGCGACAGCAGATCAAAGCCTTCTGTATTATTTTTCGTCAATGGCGTGAAGGGTATTAATAAAGGAGCTGCAATTCAAAGTGTAGCAGCAATTATTTACTATTCAATTCAATATTTCATACAATTCGTATTGCAAAAATGTGAAAGAGCAATTTATAAATATTTAAACACAATTTGGTATCCAAAGATATAACGTCACATTGGCTCTCGCTCATCGACGCGTGCGTAACAGCATTTAAAATTTATCACCCACGTAGTCATCACCCATTAAAATTAACTCTTTGATGCATGCATGGATATCTGAACACGTGTATCTTCTGCAATTCCATCTGAATTCAAACAGACATCAAATAGCCACTTCGTCTCAATTCCCTTTCCAATTAAACTGTATGAGTAGGTGAGTAAATGTAATAAGCACGCGTCGCACTCGAATTCGTACAAGTGTCAAGTAGACGACCATGAATCATGCATGTAACGAGGAGCTCACAGTTCGTAGTTCGCACGTTGACCACAGCTTGATAACATAAGTGCGCTGCTATCACGAAGCGGCAACACCGACCGATGATGCTACGTAGTGTTGGCATGTCGCGATCCCACCTCGGGGCCTTAATGAGTTCCAAGTTTCGGCAGGTTTGAAACTTTCGACCTGGTCGAAGCTGGTCTTTGACACGAGTGCGTCGTCAAGTTGCTCCTAAAGTGGCGTTTCTGCAGGACTCAAATAGAAGGAAGGGTTGCGGGCTAAAGCCACGTGCACCGTACTTAGTTAGGGTGGCCTTTGAAGAAGTGGCAATGCTCGTCGTACGGGAGAACGAAATTTGTTCGCGGTTACGACACCTCGTGCCTAAAACTAATCTGTTAATATTTCGAGCTAATATGTACTTAGGGCCAGTTGTGCCACTTTATTTAACTTTCGGAGCCGAAAATAAAACAACCAATAAAATCAGTGGATGTTTTTTTAAATTGAATTTAGATTTCAGTTAAAACGGCCTATTTTTTAATATCTAGTTAGAGCGAGCGAGCGAATCGTCTTTCATTCAACTCGTATGGCGCTTTTTTTCGCTCCACAGGCCTCACGGAATGAGCGATCGAGCTGATTTTTTTCTGAACTACTGGCCCTGTACTAACTTATATCTATAAAGTTGTTGATCTGCATCTAGTTCGTAGTTTTTTCATTAAAAATGTTTGAAAATTGCAAATATCCAATCAGATCAACAAGAGAAAGTTTTAATAATAGAAGTTTAATAGCTACTAGCTAGGTTGAAAAAAAACAGTTATATCAAAAAAGATTTCTATCAAACGATTTGTCATGCCGAAAAAGTCGCTGTGAGCTTATTCAACGTGACATACAAGAGCTAAGTGCGTTTTATGGCCGGTTTTTCAATGATATGTTACGAAATTAACAAGCCGTTAACAAAATACTACAAAGTTTGAGTGGCTGTTGCCATGGCAATAACAAGTTAGATGACTGCTTGATTCTTAACAAGCCACTGACAAATCGATTCTTACTGGTTAAGATTTAAAACCTACCAATAATTCGTCACGACCGAACGGTTTTGCCATGTTGGATACACCGATTCTCGTGAGATCATCGAAGTTAAGCAGAATTGCGGTGGACCTACGGTTGGATGGGTGACCATTCATACCAAGGTCCATTTCTGTTCGGCAGAGATGCCGGAGCGTTTGAAGTTAGTACTGCAGCTTCACTCTTCTTGGCATCAACCTCTCAACAGCAAGGATTAGTGGAGGAATCCCATGCTGTTCGAGTTGTACCGTCCTTCGGAAGGAACGTTAAGCGATGGTCTCCTTGGTGCTTTTTGACAGGAGGATGCTATGTGCCAGCACCATGTTTCCCTTCTTCCCTGTTAGGTTCATCATCACTCGCATTATCACCCTAGCATTCACCGACGCCAATAGACCAGTGCCAAGAGGGCCAGTAGGATCAATACGGTGCGTCTTTAAACACCACATAACCAATAATTCGTCACAATAGCAACAGCCATTCAAACGCAGAAATTTTTTGATAAAGATCGAGAAATTTTGGTATCAGCCGCTGAAAAAGTTGTCCCGGTTTCCTAGTTGGCCGGCCGTGATGGTCACGCTGTTGGCAGCACAGCATGTCTGCTGATTGCAGCAGGATGTTTACAGGTCCGATCGTCGCTATCGAATATCTTGGATGCAGTTTCATGAGAATTTTCACAAAAGATGCCAAGACAATGCTGGAATAGATCCTCCACCATAAGAACACGGCCAACTCATGGGCAGCCTCTGACCACAATTCATTCAGCCTGTGATGCAGCTTTGGTGCTCGTATGATTTTCCTAAAGAGGCATTTTCTTCTCAACAGCGGTTTGGCTTGGGTTCTTGGGTTGTATTGCCGATGCAGAATGTGTTTCGTGAGCTAGTTATTTCGAGGCTCAAAGAATAAAACCAACTTCCATGCAAGCCAGATTTAAAATGATAATAATATGATAAAATAATATTCATCTTGGGTGCTCAAGTCGAAGTCTGCGATTAGAAGTCGCACAGGGAATGTTTCGAACCGGGGCACTTAAAAGTAATTTTAGTCCTCAAGAATATTCGGTACTGACGACATGAATGTTGATGTTTGCTTCGTTCTATAAGCAATTGGCTCTGGAAAAAGTGATTCATTTCAGCCGCAGCCACGTGCTTACCAAAGGAATGTGTCGAATTTAACGCATATGTCTGCTTTTCTCGAGTCGATCGAGTCACCGCGCGCGCGCTGGCCGAAATCTTAAATAATTGCAATGCATTCTTAGAAACTCTACAATTTTCTTAAGGTGGAGGGAGGGGCAGGTTAAAAAACACATCAGATTTGCAGTTCCTTTAAATTACTGCAGCTAATCTGTAAGTGGTAGAGTCACTAAACTTGGTTAACTCCAAGAGAATTCAACTGGCTTTTTAAAAAGATGTATTGTAAATGTTTGTTTTTTCAACTTTTTGAAAAAACCTGATTTTAAGTAGTCTTTATCAATTTTTTCAACTTAAATCAAGTTTTTTTGAAAACTGATGAATATAATTATTTGAAACACATTTTTTAGAAAGCTAGTTAGATTTTCGTGGAGGTTAGCAAGTTTGGTGTCTCTGCTACTTATAGTTTAGCTGCAGTAATTAAAAATTACTTCAAATCGGGTGGGTTTTCCCAGTTGCCCCTCCTCCGACCTAATGCCATTTTCGACTACTAATGCATTCAAGTATTTATGGAAAATTAATTTTACAGTGTACCAGCCCTTTTGAGCTGTCGAGGAGGAAGATTTTAATACTCCCCCCCCCCCCCCCCCCAGCAAATCCATAGATGAGTTTAATTGAACAGTCGTGTGTCTAAGAAACTAGGAAACGCTGTTATGGACGCGTTGATGAGCAAGCGCTCTCACATTTTCGGCTCTTTAAATTTTCGCCTTGGAAATTGTATGACAGGTCAAAGAGGATTGTAAATAATTGCTTCCGCACTTCAAACTTCAGCTTACTTAATCTTCTAAGCTTCACTCTACTTCTCACATCTGGTCTTCTAAACTCCACTTACGAACAATACACAGCATGCATTGACCTGTTGTCACAAGGATAAAATTTCCACGATAAAAAATTTCCATGTGAATCTTATTGGACTTTCCCAAATGTTCATAAATTTTTTTTGAAAAAAAAAACGTAACTGATTTGACCCAAAAAACGAGTCAATTCTTTTTGGGAAAAATTGCATGGATGGTAAAAATTTTGAATTGATCGAGACTTCCATTTGGGCTGTAGAGCGTTCACAAATAGATACAGAAAACAGAGAAACTACGTGTGCGTTGTTAGTACACACACTTCACTCGCTCGTTAAGTGAGGCGCTAAACCCCGTTTATTTTGTTTCAATAATTCGATGGTGGAATGACAGCGAAAAGTGGAAGACGTTCCCACCAAGCCCTCGTTGTTTACTTTGTGTGTTTGTTTATTCAAATTTTATCTTACGCCTCTAATGAATGTTGGAATTTGGCACCGCCTCTCAATCCGCTTTGTATAATTTGATTTATGGGATCGTAAATGTATATCATTTGAGTGCTATTTAGTTAACGAGTGAATCACTGTGAAATTCGAGGAAATGTGAGTGTTTTTATAAAAACCGTACAGAAATGTGTACGGGAAATCATTCGTGGTCCATGTAATTTTTTTTTTTTATATTTCTTTCAAGTCAACGACAGTAACGAGAATTTTAGAACGCACTTGACATCGATCGGTAATTGGGATCATGTTTGCACGCATGTGTACGCATAGACGTTGGGGGACTTCTGCCCAGTGGGCTCAGATTCGATCCAGGCTACCGGATATCCTGTTTGTGGTTAGACAACACTCTACGCTCAAAGGCAAGACCAATCAGGAGTCGTTCCTGCACCTTAAGGTCATGGCCATTCCCCTTGGCGTTACGGCAACCTTATATCTAAGACTAAGATGAGCTTAAAGTATCAGAATATCTCTATAGCTTGGAAATCACTTTGCAAGCAGCAGAGTGTTGTGATTAAATACGATCTAATTTTGTCAAGATGCAAGATATTGTAGTTAGGAAATATTGCATCAGATACCAGATGGTCTTGCCATGTTTAAATATCCTTACTCAAATTTTTTATTTAAAAATGAAACCAAATAATTAAATACAAAATTCTTCTTCTTCTCAAGCTTGAAATAGCTACTGAAACAGTTTTACCTTCCATAGCTTCAGAATTGTAACCTCATAACCAAATGATTTTCGAGTCTCCATTTTTTAATTTTCCGTTTGGCTTCAGAATTCAATAATATGCTTTTGCTTACATCTACAAGTCTCTTAAAAATAGTTGTGTTGAATAACATCTGTGACCACTGTATTCTTCATACAGTTGCATGTATGTGAGTGCTGTGAGAAACAAGATAAGTTCTAATTGTTTTATACTTAACTCTGGGATCAGGAAAGCAGGGTTGGTAAATAGGTGGTATTTGGCTTCGTCGTATTTGACGAGAAACATAGACGAACATGAAACGTGAATATTCAACCCGGGATTTGTTTAAGGTTATTAATTTTATGGGTTCGTGTACAATAACACGCTATATCTTTAATATCTTGAAACAGTTGATCTAGCTTTGTTTCTAGTTGGCAGGTTTGGCAGGCTTGGCTAAAACAAGGTTTTGTTTTACAGTTCAATTGTCATTAGTCTTTTTCTATTGTTAAGAGCGATTTTTCCCCAAAGAAGTATCGAGTAATCTTTCCGAAACGTTGACAGTTTAAGAGGATTTCTGAGCAGTCAACCCAGTTTCTAATCAGTTTTTTTTTTGAAAATTTTCATAGCATCTTGAACAATCTTTCCTAATGATCCTGCCAAGAATTTGCATTGTCTTTCGAGTTGCCACTTACAAAGATCCCTCAAGATCACATACGACAGTATGAAATCTCAGCAGATAAGAACAGTGTTTTTCCTCGTTCTTTTCCTAAAAACCCAACACATTATAAATAACACGAAGTACTCGTTCCAAATTACAGAAGTGATTTAATTTATAGCTTACAACCTTGTAATTCTTCAGCGAGTAAGTCAGGCTCGCTCGAGGATGGTTCAAATCGAGCGGCAGCTTATCCTTCTCCTACTCCTGTTTTGATGGAGCACGTCTATTATTTTTGCGCACGGCTGGCGAAGAATACAAGATTTATCAGTTTTCCCGGTGTCGAGATTTCTCTGGCAAATGGAGGAGAAACGTAGTGACTGCGAGCGAGGAAAAAGCCACGTGTGTATGTGGGGGGGGGGGGGGGGGGCGCCTGGCGAGAACAGTTCGACTGTTTAGGGGATGATGAACAATTGATTAGCATTGGTTTTACATTAAGGGCCGATCCTACATCGGCGTGACCTCGACGTAGCGTCCCGGGAAAACCTCGGGAATACATCCGCAGACCTAGTTTTGTCGACAAATGCTGGTTCAGCCTTCAAAGATAGCCGATGGAAGTAAGCGAGAAACTTGTAGACACAGGTTTACGTCTCTCGGCAATTACTTGTTGCAATTTTTATCCAATTATAGCACAAAACACCACAAATAATCATGTTTGGGAGCATATTTCAGGGTTTTCGGGAAAAATATTTTAAAAAGCGCTGGCTTGATACCTAATTCACACCTTTATCTACAACAGCTCTCTTGCTATAGCATAGCTTATCTTGAACGGTTGAGACAGAACTTATACACATTTGGACTCGGCGTCTGTTGTAGAATCATATATGGCTTGCCTCCTAACTGGTGACGCCATTCCAATAGAATCATATAATTGTAGCAAAAGTCTGTTGGGCCAATCAGAATGGGTTTAAAGCTGCTAAAAAACTGTTGGCTGACTGCAGTTGTGTAACTCTACACTGTGTTAACTTTAACTTGCACGCTAGGGGAGGTTTTTAAATGTCTGGAATTTCTAAAATGTCTTCCAATGTGTGGAAGTCACGAGAAAGACTTGGAATCTGACCAAACATAGTTAGCTGAAAGATTTAACTTTACAGGCCGTTGTAAACCGGCTCTAAGTACGTAATATTTACAAAATGGCCCCTTGTTTCTAACATCCAGAGGCGATGACAATTGTGGTGCTATGCGGTGCTTCTGAAGCTACATCTTCGTGGAGTCCGTTTTGACTGTGGAAAAGCTGCTTTGCAAATCGTCTATTAGAGCCGGTAAAATAGAAAGCAGCTGAAAATGATTGGGTGTTGCCCTGAGGATGGTAAATGTTTTTCGGCGAGAACAAGTTAACCGTACATTGCAAACCCAAACCTTTAGCCTGTTTCAACAGGCAAAATTTGCACCCAAATTATTGACACAACTTCCTTCCACCAATCGAAGCCGATTTGTATCAAGTGTAACTATAGAAACTGAAATTGCGCCAAAAAAATTGAATGAAAAAATTTCCTACGTAAAAAGGCGTTAGAATGGTATTTTAATAGTTATCGTCTAGTATTTATTCAAAAGCATGGTGGCAAGAATCAAGATAAACTTAACTGCTTGATTTTTAGCGTCTTTTATTTTGCCTCTTTACCGTTCAACTCTGTCTGTATGTCTGTATCGTAAATTCTTTCACTCATCACATCACTTCCAAAACAATGCTTTTCTCATACATTGATCTGTAAGACTGTAAGAAAGAGTGATCTTCCCAGGTGTTAATGGGCTGGTCTTGCTCTCAGTTTTCATGCCTGAGCTGTGGCGGACTGGAGTTCACACTCAGGCTTTGTTTGACCGGCGCTATCCATCGCAGACAGCTTACCACTGCCTGGCATTTTTTACTCACCCCCGCGAGGCATCAGTATTCTCAGAGCAGAGGATAAACATTATGCTACTTAAGATACTCTTAACTTTTAAAACCATAATATTGTGATTAGGAGAATTTCTCAAAAAATACGGCCCCCTATAATGAGGGTTTCAAGGTTCTGTTCCGTGTGCGAATGGCATAATAAGTTCCAGACCGCTGAAGCAGCTACACTGTTGCCATTTTTTTTTTTTCTTATACTAATCATAGTTTTCACGTGACGTCACGAGACACTTTGTGTCACATAAATGGCCGCTGTGTTCCGCCCAGCTGGAGCGTACATCTAAACATGTCGAGATCATCCTATTAAATGAATTGATGGCCGGTGTAGGATTGACTTTTAAAGTGGCGTTATCTTTCAGCTGGGCGGAACAGCGGCCATTTCTGTGACACAAGCGATCTCGTGAAAACTATGAATAGTAAGCAACGTGTGCTCATTTTCCTCGCATTCCGTACAAATCTCAGTAAACGTTTTTGCCTACGAAAGCAGCTGCAAATATTCTAAAAACTATACCGTGCGAACGGCTGAAAATACCGCCGAAAGTAATCAACTAGAAAGAGTTTTTTTTTAGCTGTGCACTCATTCGCGTTGATATTTTTTAGCTATCAACTTGTGTGATATTCGACGAGCGAATCAATGTTTCGACGTGCCCGACTGTGTTATTCAGCTGTGCCGTTGATTTCCATCCGAAGTGTGACTGCCGCGATAAAAATAAACAACTCTATCGGTTCAACACCTCGCAAGCCTGGAACTTATTTTTAGATCAAATATTGGATACACGATTATCCACCGTGTCTCACTCGAAAAGCTATGTGTATATTTTCAGTTTCACTAGAAAGGCTTCGTTCATATTATGTTTACCGAGAGACTTCAAAAGTTTACAAATAAAAAATAAAAACACTAACACGGCCACATTGGGTAGAGGTGCCGAGTTCAAGCCTGTCTATTTTTAAAGAGCTTTCCACCCTAGCCAGGGTTCCTTCTTGCCCAAACCTTGAAGATTCTGTAAACACAATGTGACTTGAAACATAGCGCGTAAACGTTGGTAGTTTGTTTGTTAGAAGTTCTCAGCAGTGAACCCCATTTACTAACAGTTTTTTTGGTAACTAGTGCTGAAATTAGGCAGAAAACACGAGTCTTAAGAATTTAATGACTTAGAATGTTTATTTTGTTATTTTTTACACTAAATTCGGACTTTTTAAAATCATTGAAATTTTTAATTGAGTATAGATCAATGAAAGTATCTAAATAGATCTTAGGCTAGAGTAGAAAGTATGAGCTAAGTATAACAAATAGCCTGTAGAGACATAAAATCGTGTCCAACAAAACATGCGTCACGCTAATTATGTATATATTTGATCGACGATACGATTAGACAATTAACACCTTCCACGCCAATTTTTCCCCACAGAGCAGAATCGGGCAATCTTTCTCAACACCAGCCAATCTCTTTCTCATTCATCGGCTGTATGCTAAAAGTGTAATCAAAGGCAATCGCCATTCGTCTTTTTTCTCGATTACAAGTTGTTTTCTTTCTGTCAGAAAAACATACGCGTTAAATAGCGCGTAAGATTGGACGCAAGATTGAAGTAAATATGAGTCTATTCCTTTAACTCTTGTGTACTTACGCAGGTTGAACAAAGACCAACGGTTTGTCTTTAAGCTCCAGACTTTTGCTGGCACATCTGAGAAGCTCTCACCAAACCATTAACTCACCTGAAATCAAAAGAAGATGTTCGTTAGCTTGCTAGTGCCTCCGAGAACACGAAACCGGTTCTTAATGTGATAGGTATATGTATGAAATAAAGAATCAAGTGGCAACGCACGCAATTCTATTTCACATTTTTTCAGTATTCAAAAAAAGTGTTACATTATGTGGTAAAGACTAACGGCTAATGGGGTGATTTTGCTTCCAGACCAATCAAAATCAATTCATCCGGGTCACTGGCCACGATGTTGATGCTAAGAAGGCTATATTTAAGTGGGTATGAAAAAGCAGAAGAGCGAAGAAGATTCTCTGGCAGGCAGGCAGGCAAGCAGGCAGGCAGGCAGGCAGGCTGCTGTATCTACAGGCTATTTCTTATAAGCTTTCCAAAACCTAGTTTGAGTCTCTGGCTTGCTTTATCTCACCTTGAAAATTGAAAGCTTTTTCTTTACACGCAATAACCTAGGGTTCCAGGCTTTCCTGCACGTAATCTTAAAACTACGCACTAAACATTGATTAAGTGTTCACAATGTATTTTGACCCTAGCTGAAACGTCCAGCCATATACGATCAAAAGGTTTGCTGTTCCAATCCTTTTCCGACCAATTTTTTGAGAAGAAATTCAAGTTTCAACAAGTAAGCGAACTCGAATGTAAGATTTCATTCTCAAAATATTGCCCTGCATTTATTTTGGGGGTTTTATTTCCGTACGCTCGACGACGACATGGGTTCAATCTTCATTTCATTTCATTTATTCAAATAAGATGCTGTGACAGGCAAATATTCAACGTGTTTTACCTAGATGAGTATGAATTTACCATCTCAAGATAAGTTTAATCTAAAATGTACGTGAAATTGTTCTGTTACACAACTTTATCTGTACATACTAGATCGGTGAATCGTGTGTCACAACATACCAAGGAACTCTTGAATTGAATTAAAACAGCTGCTGCAGATAATGTTTTTGTACGTTTTTTTCGAGCATTCATCTGACGTCTCGGGAGCCACGTAAGCTAATAATGGAACGATGTCCGTAGGCGGTGACAGCTCGGATAAAACGTACCATACAGCATTGATGAGTCACACACGTATTACGCATATTGTTAACACGGCAAATGTCTATTTGGACATCTATTATTATGTTCGTTTTAATTATTTAATTACAAGCTGTATTTCAGTGAGTATTGATTACAAAAAGAGTTTATTGTCAGGGCTGGTGGTAAGCTGATGGTGGACCGACTGTATATGTTCACTTTTCTTCTCGGCGAGCCGTGATAAACTGCCGCTCCAGAAGCTTGTGCATCAAGAATATGAAATAAGCGCCGCGCGTGGGGGGGACGCCAGCGAAAGTGACAAATAATGTACATTTATCAGTTTTATACAGCAATCTATGTGAAAATCTTAACATGTTTCATATACCTTTTATACAAGCTTTTGCTCTTTTTTGTTTTCTTTTGCCGTGGACAAAGAAAATGTTGGTGTGTGATATTTTTGCTCGGAAGAAAGGGCGTATGTATTACTGGCAGAAGCACTATTAGTTTTCTGAGCCAACGCACTGGTAATGGCGTGAGAAATCTCGCACATCGAGCTCTTGGGCCTCGTTGTTAGGAAAAAACCTCCACGAAGTTAACAGATTTTGCGCACTTTCTGACATAAAAGCGAAACGTATACCACGCAGACCCCTCTAAACTTAACCGAAATAAATAGTATCTAATTGTGATTATGTTTGATATGAAAATAGTCTTTCCAAACAAAATCCATTTCGCTCTATTTTATTCTGAAAGTTAGCCCATCACGATGATCAAAAGAAAATACGTTAGGACAGGTTGTTGGGGTGAAAAACTTTTGATAGCTCCATCAACATTAATGCTTATGTAATAGCCATGACCATATCCTTCCATCAAGCAAACCGCTTTCATCCCTCTCTTCGCCATATCCTATAGTCGTCAACTTAATTTACTTGAAAAACTTTGCGCAAGTTCCTTTCATGGCTATTGATGGACTATCGGGCCACTTCCGACAGCCGGCCCATGCTAGGTTCTCACATCTCTTGTCGCGTCGATGAATAATTTATAGTAGGACTGGGCTGGGAAATTCACAAGTTTACCCTCCCGAAAGTCCATTAAGTTTGCTGGCCACCGTCCAAAAACTCGAGTGAATTATCACCTAGTAACGAGATTATCTTGTTTTCTCAATGACCTTGCCACTATTGAGCATTGATAGTGGCATTGAATAGAAATTATCGATATTTTATTTCGGAGAGTTTGCTTCTAGTCTACGTGTGCGCGAGAGAGAGACATATATTTCGAGTTATTTCTTTCGACAGGTATAAATTACAGGCACCAGCACTGGAATACCATATTGTACTTTTCAACTTTATGCCATGCTGGCGAAAATTCATTTTTGTCTCGCGCGTATTGCGCAGAAATCTAGGTGCAATGCATTATTAACTATTCTGGATGCTGAAATATTTCAAGGAATATTGTTATTCCTGGCAAGATTCATCGCAATAACTCAAAAGGCGAACGTTGTTTTCTGCTTTTTTTATAATTTTTGTATCCAGCTTGAAAACACATTTCGTATAATGCATTGAAAAAGGCAAATTTCAGCATCGATTGAATATATTTTTAGTCATTTATAGATGTCTACTTCGAGTTTATTCAAGCTATTGGATTTGCACCGTAACCCACTTAATATAAGGAGACTCACTTGATGTTGAAGCTAAGAAAAGTAAAGGAAAATAATTAATTCTACGTAAGAAACAACTTGCGTCTTGTTGTCGAACAAAATCGAAGCTTAATATGAATAATATCTGATACAAAACGGCGTTCAGCTACGCATATAATAATTATTATTAAATGCTACTTTCTTTAAAAAAAACTGACTACAAACTGGGCGGAATGCTAAGAAAATCACTTACACTTCCACTGTTTCAAGCCCTCTTAAATTATTTGAACAAATACATAAAAGTTAACAACCGAAATAAAGCTCCTTTCTTTAAAAAAAAAAACTGTTAATAACTGGGTTAAACTGCTGAAAACTTAACTGACACTAAACTGCCAGTTTAGTGTCAGTT
>QKMV01001604.1:0-15488 GCA_003287335.1 Lednia tumana
TTCAGTTAAGTTTTCAGCATTTTAACCCAGTTATTAACAGTTTTTTTAAAAACTATAGTGCTGAAATTAGTCAGGAGGTATGAGCCTCAAAAAAGTAATAATGAACTAACATTTTTATAAGTTTCAGACATTGGATTTGTGCTACCAACTGTAAAAAGATATTCGCTATTGGTCCAGGCAAAAATTACTGGCGCAAGTTGTTTTTTAGGACAGCATGTTGGGTTTCTCAGTGGCAAACAGTTTTATTTAACACGGATTGAAAAACGCGTCTTATTTATATAGAGCATGTACCGTTTTTTTTTTTAATAATCATATTGATCGGCTTTGAAAGCGTAAAAGGTTCTTAAGTATTGAGAATGGACGTATGCTCACTTTAGAACTTGCTTACCAAGGTTTCCATTCTTGCAACTAATCCAGGGATATTTTGTCTTAAGCTTCTCAAAAGTATTTTGTGTCCATATCGATGGCCAGTCTTGGTAAGCTGCCTCGGCTGCGGGTTCACTCTCGGTATCACTGTCAGAATCCAAAGCCGGGCTTTGAGAAGCCTGCGACGCGCACTCCTCAACTTGCTTCTGTCTCTGCATCTTGACTTGAACTAACGTATATCCAGGTTTTTGAGTGAGCACTCATAGACATTGTCATTTGGTTATTACTAGTATTTTTGTCTTAATTGGATTCTAATTATTTGCAGCTGGGTTGTTTCCGAGGGTTAGGCTTATAATATAATATCGGTGCGAGGCCACGCAAAGCGGCAATTCCGACAAAAGTATTACTTCGAGTCTAGTTTCAGTCAGCCTTACTAGTTACTTACCTAACCCCTTTGTCGCGACGCCGACAGTGTCCAAGGCCCCAGTCCGAAAATACGCCGGCATTAATTTACAATAGCATTCGTGGTAGGTTTGTATGGATTATTTGGAATGTAAACCAAAAATTTTATGTTTTGGTCTCGGGAATGAAAGGGCATTTAAAATAAAATGAATTTAAACACAGCGTTTGGTTGCTTTCCCCTGCGTTCCTCCAGGATTTAAAGTTGAGGGTACGGTCAAAAATAAAATAAGAAGTGGGTGGACTGCGTGCACCTGCGTGAATTGACCACTACATCACTGGTTTTAAGCTAGTACAACATCATCACTTCCCTTGCCATCAACCTCTCGACGGCACGGATTAGTGGAGGAATCCCATGATGTTCGAGTTGTACCGTCCTTCGGAAGGGACGTTAAGCGTTGATCCCCTTGGTGGTTTTCGAAAGCAGTAGGCTACGTGCCGGCACCTTCTCTCTTCTCTCTTATCTCTTCTCTGTTGGGTTCATTATCACTCAATCTTTTAGCAACGCCATATGACTGATGTCACAGGGCTATTGGTCGAGTGCGTCGTTAAATACCTATAATCACTCAATCAATCAAAAAACTTTTATATCGAGGTGTACAGCCGTGTGCTCGCCGTCAACCCACGACCTTTCCTGGTCAAGGGTCTGTCACCTGTCCGAAGTGATAAGTCCTGCCGATTCTTATCTCTTCTAAGACATGCTACCTAGGCGATTCGGTCTCACCGATTCAATATTTTCTCATTCTGAGACACAAAAAGGCAAGAAAATAAAAGAAGACCATTCAAGAGATTTGAGATGTTATCTGTGTTGAGTTTTCAAATTCAATTAAAGAAATACACCACCAAGCTGCATACTATCAGCGTCATTGTACCAGCGATTGAGATGTGAACGACGGGACAATTAGTATTTCGAAGTCAACGATATGAGATTTTATTTTTGTGATGACTTCAAAAACTACACAGCCCTGTGCTGTGTTTCTTTGCTAACGGGTTGGCACTCATACTATTCAGCCGGGCACGCCTACTAGAATACTTAAGGGGGCAGTTAAAAAACACATCAGATTTGCTGTTTCTTTCAATCACTGCAGCTAAACCATAAGCAGCAGAGACACCAAACTTGGTTACCTACAAGAAAATTCAACTGGCTTTCTGACAAAATGTATTTCAAACTGTTGTGTTTTTAACCTTTTTAAATTACCTTCTTTTAATGAGGATATTTTTTTTTTTTCAATTTGAAGGAGGTAATTTAAAAAACTGGTTATTTTAACAATTTGAAAGACGTGTTGTCAAAAAGCGAGTTGAATTCTCCTGGAGGTAACCAAGTTTGGTGTCTCTGCTTTTTGTGGTTTAGCTGCAGTAATTAAAACAAACTTAAAATCGGTTGTGTTTTCCCAGTTGCCCCTCACCCAGCCTTAACATCTGATTATGAGTTTCAGACATACCTGTAAATTAGTTTTGGTATTTTCTTGAACTAAATGTTTCCGTGGTGTCTGTCACAGGGGCACCGACACCCAGCTAGGCTCGCACATCAATTTCCTGCACGAGTTTCACGACATTCACTGCCGCTATACTTGTGACGAAGCTGTTTTCACATGTACACATTACAAAGCCGGATGCTGATAGTCTGTCAAATAAAATTATTATCTTCGTAATGATATCAAAATATTACTTCGACTTGAACTAGAACCTCACAAGGGGTAGTTTTTGAGCTGTGTTTGACAGCTGTGCCACAAATATGGCGGCGTGTTTTGCATTAATCTAGATGGTTGTGATTTTAGTGAAAACTAGATACCTCCAGCGTTTCGTTTGTATATAGACTGATTTTTTTATCAGAAGTACATCGTCCCCAATAAAACATGACACAGATGTCACAGATGTTACAGTTGAAAGCCTCATGTGAAATAAGTCTCCATAGCAAGTTCAATAGTTCAATAGTTAACCATTACTTTCTAAGCTTGTTCATCAGAACACAGAAGTTTCCGTTCGTGAATTCTTCCAAGCGTATAAATCGAACGCACACCGGTCCTGACTGGTAGGTATAGTTTTGTAGGCACCTAGAGGCATATTACTTTTCGACGTTATACCTATGGTTATACCTATGGTTATACCTTTACTGTGTTTTAGTGCAAGATTTCCAAAAACGACTGGTAACATGGTTATATTTTGCGGCTGCAATATTTTCGGGATTGGGTGAAGTTGGGGACGGGGGAATTGGAATGTTTTGCATATGCCATATTTCACACGGTGAACTCACGCACCTTATTACCAGTAAAATCAACACAGTACGGTCCACGTATAACTAATATTTCTCATAGACAATAATAAATAATAATTAATATTTGGTATGGTCAGTCAGGTACGCTATCCAGTTTTCACTATAGAACAAGAATCCGTCGCAGAATTTTCCTGGTATAATTGAGAATAATTTTGCATTTATTTCACGGAGCTAGTATATCTAAAATACTGCTGCTTTTCCGGCCTTTCTGTTTCATATCATTGCCTATAGATAAAGGAAGAACTTTGTGCCTGAAAATAGTACACTGAGGGCTAATTTCACCAACTTTTCAATCCAAGCTCAGCTTCTCAATCTTCAATTAGCTTTTGTTTTCCCGGTTGAAACGCATTGCACAAAGGTCAAACTAAATTTAATCTCAGATGGATTGTTGGTGAAGCTCAGCCTCAATAACATAAATTCTTTATTACAACTATTCCTGTCTGAACGATAAACCACACAGGATAAACTGAGTTTTCCGTCTCGTCGTGCTTCATGTTTTCATGGCTTTAATATCCATATTTGTTTCATCACAATTTCAATTATTTGCCCACTTGATTTACAATCATGAAAGAATGATTGAACGTTTCTCTTGTGCACAACTTTTATGTAAACTAGTAAACAATAATACAACCCACCCTTACATTGAACACCCGAGGCGGCTCGGTCAGCTATACACAGCAAAATGAGCAAAATGCGTTGTAGGTATATACTATGGCTATTAATTAATGTTTGTATTGCAACCCAATTTCCAAGCAAATGTGTATGCGACATGTTTTTGGTTGATTTATGTAACAACAGATAAGTGTATGGTGATACATTCATATGGGTGACCTACCCATGCTTATTTGGGGATAGTATAGGATGTTTTAATCTTTGAGAAGTAAATCTTAACTATATAAACGATTACATTTTCAATTTCAATAGTTTTCCAATTCGTCAGTGTTCCCATTCCCTTTTGCAGAGCGAGAGAGAGCGAGAGCGACATGCTAGGCAACGTGAAATCATTTCAATCAATGTGCAAGTAGCACAGTAGCCAAAGCTTTTGCAACGTCACTTGAAGACGAAATTGAAGCGTAGATTCCTAGCTGCTACAAGCACAATGCTTCCCCCTTGCCGAGGGCTATAGGTTGAATGAACGAGCGAGCATTTCTAGTTGGAGTTAAGATGGAGTTTCCCATCCATCTTAAAAGCTTAAGTATTTTCATTGGGAAGTTTAAAAACATGTTAGAGTGTACCGGAAATTAGAAAAGGGAAGTTTCCTTCAATTACACTCCTCAATTGGATTTAGAACGGCTGCAGGGTATAGAGAATATTAAAACTATTGATGAAATCAAAAATGATTTGTAAAATTTTGAAGCCACCTCGGGAGTTTTTAGGAGATTGAAAGTCTTCTTATCGTAACAGCTGTAACACTAATGTAAAATATAAATTCATGCCATTTATTTACGTTCCCCAAGTAATCGTGCTTTTCCAACACCTTATACATACTGAGTGCTGGTATTAAGTTGTATTACGTTCACCAAAATGGGTTCAGAACTTCAGATATTAATATTGTTTATATAAAGCCAAATAATATGTATTGAGTGTCATTACGGTTAATGCACCTACAACAAACCCCTGGAATCTAGATAACGATAATAACGTTCCTATGGGATTGGCATGCTTGACGTATCACATTCGTCGAACTTGAGTCATGCGATCGCGTGGTAGTCCATGTCTCTACAAAGTCGAACATAGAGCTCCTGAGACTAGCAGTAGCATAAAGCATTCACTGCCCAGAGCCCACTCAGGGCTGGCCCACTCTAACTTTCTAAGCAACGAAGAAACAACACTAGACTAGAACGCACGATAACTCCAATGCAATGCGACATCATCGATCTAACCGTCTCTAGATAATCACGTATCTGAACAATTTAATGAAACTCGCTCTTCACTCAAGCATATGTATTTTAATGAAATATTTTAGCGCGGTTTTTGCTCTGTCGGACTTAAGTTAATGACTAAAGATATAGTTTCTTTATTTTCGTTATTATATTTTTAATTCAGTTGATTTTCATATAATTTTAAATCAACTGTGAGCACTGGTGGCCGAGTTGTAGCGGTTTTGACAAGACCTTGAACTAACGAATGACGTCAACTATTTCAAGGCCGTTTTAAGAGCCAACAACTGCTCATGAAAACACCACCAAACCTTCATTTTTAAGTTCTCGGAAAAATACTACCGATGTTTCTGGGTTGACTAGTAATAATGAATACTGTACAATTGGGTGCAAAAAACTTCGATGAACTGCAGCTTGCTGCTTGTAATCCCTTTTGTAACACAGGGAATCGTCATTATTATAAATAGGTAGGTTTACATCTATGTGAAGAAATATGCTTCATCAATAGTTAACTTCAAAATTGTTTTATACGTCTGGTTTGTTGAGCAAACTTTTGTTTCATAGCTACCATCATTAAAGAGGGTCCCCTATAGTTGCCCTGTCAGCAAACCATTTTTTCGTTAATTAACCCTATCATGTAAACAATGAAACACAAACCAAGAGTTAAGTGCCAATTGGCTTCCACAGATTCTAGGGCGTAAAACGGCACAATATGCTGAAACGCATCAACCAGCGAGCCCCATAGCTTGCTCGTTAATACACGAAGGAAACTTTCCAGCAAATTTTTGAGCAGTTGAAACTTCTCGTTACCCTGCTACCGAATAATGAATGGCAAGGGAATTATAGCTGTTACAAAATCGCCTCAATGTAGAGAACAAAACGAATTAGCTAGATAACGCATACTATTTCGCTGCCAGCCAATCCTTTCGTATATGCATATAATGGTCTGAAATCTGAATATATTTACTCAGCCTGGTCAAAAGCTTCAAATAACCATGTTTCTAGGCACGAGGAAATTCGAAAGCATCGTTTGACGTAGCTTATATATGTTTTAAAGATACTCAAGTGGAGATGAATACAGCATATGAACATGAAATGTTTCGATCCAGCGTATATTATCTTGTTATACATGGGACTCATTACACACTTGCATAAAAGAGAGCACAAGAGTTGGTAGAACCATCCATACTACATTGCAGCTATACAATGTAGGAGTATTGTCACTAGGGGCTCTTCAATATGCAGTAAAGCTGTGTCTATTATAATGTGTTACAAAGTGCTCCATTGCGTCAGCAAAATAGGAAGCCAATATAGGAACTACCTATAGAACTGAAATAATAATCTCATTTCATATTTACAGTTTTCATCAGGGAGTTTAAATTGAAAATATGCCATGGTAGTTTTGAAGAGAAACCTTTGGGACGTTATAGGTATACCTACTTACATTCGATAGCTCTGTAAACACTTTCTACAAACGTTGCTTCTATGGATAATTATTGTAAATTTTAATTACAAAAATAGACTTAAGGCAATAGAAATTTAATAAAAGATTTAAATTACTTTCCTACCCACCTAGCAAGACACTATATTTCAAAAACACACAAAGGGCTGTCTAAAAGAAAATCACGATTCAAGAGTAATGAATTTAATAAGCAGAATTTAAGTATTTTATTTGTCTTACAAACTCCATGCTGTGCGAACCAAGTTTGACAATGCGTTGAAACAAAAATGGGCTGAACTTCATACTTTCAGCAATGAATAAAGAAAACATAATATTCCGATACAACTAGCGTCTAATATCAAGCGAGGTTGTGGATGACAACGAATGCAAAAATATGCAACTATTCAGACTGTTAATGCCATAGTGACATGAATTGAGACTAAAAGATTTCATTGCTAATCTAAAGAGCATGGAATTACCTCAAGCTATTAGCGAAGTTTGAACATCATTGCAAACAATAACTACGCGCATCTAGAACTTAATTGTTCATTTTGTTTATACAAAATCTAGAAATGAAATCAACAGTGAACACCGGACGTTTACAATTTAAACCGTTTGTTATTGGTCAAGCTTGTGAGAAAGATGTTTTCCGCGGTAGCAGGTGCGCCTGAAAATGGGAACGAAGGTAATTTTCAGTTTCGAGGATCCCCAAACAGAGGTAGTTAATTATTTTTTAAGTGATTGGCACTTACCCATTTCAAACCAATCTTCGAGTAGTCCACCATCAGCTCGGGCCGAATCCAGAGCGTTTCTGACGGCAAAGAAGACCACAATGCTCATGCATAACGGGGGCTCCCCAGTGGCTGAGGAAACAAACCGATCGCAATTACAATTAGAACATGAGTATAATGTCCAACTCGTCGCAACATGTAGCCAACATTTTACAAATAATTTCTAATCTTTTTGTCAAGTCAACTCTTCTTGGCTTTCCACCCTAGCCAACAGGGGTCGTATTATACTAATATGTATACCAGTATTTATTCAATTAACCAAATGATTAAATTTAAAGCATTTCTATATAATTACTTGATTGTATATTACATGCCAAAATAAAAATTCCTAGCCTTCTCCAGTTTAGTTAGTAGTCTTCCAGGTATTGATTGACTAATTATGTGGTGTTTAACGACGCACTGTATTGACAACTGGCCCTGTGGCACTGGTCTCTTGGCGTCGGTGAATCATAGATCGATAATGAGGGTGATGATTAGTTATCAGGGAAGAGGGGAAACCCGGTGCCGGCACATAGCCTACTTGTGTCGAAAAGCATCAAGTGGACCACCTCTTGACGTTCCTTCCGAAGGACGGTACAGCTCGAACAGTATGGGATTCCTCCACTAATCCGTACTGTCAAGAGGTTGATGGCAAGGGAAGTGAAGCTGCTGCACTAGTTTCAAACCCTCCAACCTCTCTCCCGAACAGAAATGGACAGGTATGTATGGTCACTCATTCAACCTTTAGTCCATCGCAATGTTTCTTAACTTCGGTGATCTCACGAGAACCGGTGTATCGAGCACGCTGTGGAAAGCTTAGAACAATAATCTAAATAATAATAATGGTAACCTTACGACAACCTGTGCCAAAGGCATAATTTTTCAATAGCCGGGTAAGAATTTTATTGCCTGTTATCTAACCATAACCGTGGCAACATCCAATGCTTGCATTCACTAGTGCTTTTACTGATCAAAAGATTAAAATTGGAATTGAAAATTCAAGAACGGGTTCCAATGTCAGGGTTTTCTCAATTACATCTAACATTACATTCCAAGCTTTCTTTGAGAAAAAAAGTTCCGTACCATAGATGATAAAGATAAAGGTACAGATACAGATGAAGATAATATGAATTCATTTACGTAATTGATTATTTCCATGCTTTCATTGAGTGAATATTGGTAGGCAAGGGTGGAAAAAAGCTGTTGTGTTTGTGTTGAAGTGCTGTTGGAATCTGTGGATCTGTTCCGAGTTCAGCAACAGACTTCAGCCGATTTGACCAAGCATCCTTTTCATCATTTAAGTTCATATCTGGAGATATAGTTGTAACAAATTGGCTGTCACTATGGTGACGACTACTTGTCTGTACAAGTGTACGTGCAAGTGCAAGTGCAACAGGGGCGAAGTGTCAGGGGAGAGAAGGTAGGCACTGTCTACCCTGAAAATCAGGAGGAAGTACTATTGTGTAATGAAAATTGAAGTTGTTTTTTTTATTTACATAGGTATTAATGCGTTTGAATGCGTGAACAAGCACAGTTCGCGCTTTTTTCCCAGCTGCTTGCTGGAACCCGTGAGCATTGAATTGTCATTGGCGCGTGTGGTTCATTTAAGATTTTATCGATATGAAAGTGGAGGCTGTGCTTGTATTGATGAGTTATTGTTATTGACCATTTTGAAGGCTCTTAAGAAAACTGGGATGATTGCATGATGTACGTGGGAAAAGATGTGTATGTATATTATGGTTGTCGCGCATCCATAAAACTATTTTATGTCTCCCCAGTTAACCAAGTGACAGTTCGCCACTGAAGTGCAATATGGTAATCGTGTCTGACTCACCTTTCGAGCGAAGGACGCCGATTGGGTTCGGTGCGTTGCGACGCAACTGAACGCGGAAATCTATTGGGATGTCTTTCGCCCCCGGCGGCTTGTAGTTCTAAAACAAAACAACCAAATCAAACCGTAACCGTAGGTACAACTGAGATCTCAAGCTCCTTTGTTCCTTAGTTCCTTTATGCAACGTAATATGTTGTCAATTGCTGTATTGTATCAGTAAAATCCTTTACTTACCCAAGTTCGATTCGTCAGTAATTTGCCATTTTCCGGATGAAATACAAGAGCTTCCGATAGCCAATATCCAAGACCCATCACAAAAGCTCCTTCCACTTGACCAATATCAACCTCAGGACTCAAACTCTTTCCAGCGTCTTCAAGGATGTCAATGCGAAGGATCTGAAGCAAAAAACAAATAAATGCAATTCGATGAAATACGAAATCGATTAATTAAATGATATCACTCATTGGTATCGAATTCCTTACAAGATGTTGACCAGTTAAGAGGTCGAGCTCAACTTCTCCAACAGCCACTCCCCAAATATTGTAGTTCTTCACATCGTCTTTCGCTGTAAACCTAAAAATCGAGGTATTTTTTTTTAAATTTAATGTGATACCAAGTCTGCAGGTACTAGGAAAACTAGAGAAGTCTCAATGTGAGCGTACATGTAGGAGGCACACAGATCGATGGCTTCCTGACTTGCTTTCTGTGTAATTTGCTGCCAGGTAGGATCTTTCAACTTTGCCTTTATAGGCTCAAGTCGTTTCAGCAATTCTTTGCAGCACACCATTGCAGCCTAAAGAAATAAAAATAAAAACATTGACGAGAGTAAGACTTCGAAAACCTGCTATTGATCCTATTCAGTATTACGACCATGTGTAGGTACTTTAAAATTGCGCTTACAATCGTTTTCAACCAGACCTGACTTCATACCTCGGAACACCCTTCCACTTACATTACCGTAATCCAGCAATATTTCTCGTATTCGTTATATTTGCGATTGAAACTTTGCAGGCGGGTTTGGCTGAGTTTGGCTGGGGCTGGCTGGGTTTGATTTTAAATGGTGACTGTTAACTAATTTAGCTGTGTTTTAACGAGGAAAAACAAGTGACAATCGAAGATTGACTATAATTAATCTTGAATTGAAAAGTTGGTGAAAGCGGCGCAGTCGAGCTTGTTAACGCTCAATCGATTTAGCGGCTCGATTAGGTAATTGATAACGAGCACGAGAGATAAAGGGTTATTAGGCGATGTGACAGTAGACGTAGCAAGACTGCTGTTAGCGACCAGAAGGAATCAGATCGACTTGGAATGAACTATAGGTACTTACATAGGCACAGGCTTCGCTGCCGATGCTCCCACCAGTGACCATCCCATTGGGTGAAGTCAAGTTGTTGCTCGGTTTTACGCTGACCGATTCCAAAGGTATTCCCAGGACATGGGCTACTACTTGAGCCACCTTGGTGTTCATCCCCTGGCCCATCTCTATGCCCCCGTGCGCCACCGAAACGGTGCCGTCGATGCCGTAAATCGAAACAATTGCGTGGAAGTTGCCCCAGAAGGCAAATGGGTATCTCATTGGTACTATTGAAATGCCACGCTTCTTCCAGCAGTTTTCCTGCAAGAAAATGCATGTTAGCTGTATCCTGTCGTGAGTAATAACGCAGTGTACAACAAAGCAAAGACCCAAACGCGCAATTTAATACAAACATGTATTTATAATTTACATTGCAGCTCCCCCCCTAATGGAAGTTAATGCCCGGATGCATCAATATTGTTACCTTTGATCATGAATATTATATCTCATAATGGAATTATTGGCAAAGCACGAGTTTTACTTTAATGTCGATTAGGGTAGGGATGCGTAGGAATGCGTTCACATAATCACCTCGCAAACCACGGCAGGATTAGCTAATAGGTTACACATAACAAAAATAGGGCACGATATATTCATGTCACTAAATATTTATAAATCTCGTTGACTATAAACTCCTGACAAAACAAATTAGCTCTACTAGCATAAGTATAACATTGAAGCTGAAGTACTGCACATAACTTTACTACATTTCATTCAATTACACCCCCATCCCACGCCCTCCTATGATGAAGTGTTTTAAAATAGAAAGATGAATGAATAGAAAACTAACCTTGTTAAACGCTTCAACTGCCGCTTTCCTTGCAACAAAATCTGTTGCCGCGATGTGTTCATTTATCAGCTTTTCCATAGTTTTATCTTCCACATCTTGCATGTTCTTTATACGAACTTGTACTGGATCTTTCTTCACTACTTTTGCAATGTGCTCCATAATGTGTTCAATGAAAGCGACACCTTCTGTAGAGCCAGGAGCCCTACAGTAGGTGTTACTAGCTACGTCTGTGCGTACAGCTTTTGCGGTCACTGTCCAAGTGTCATCTTCGTAGCAGTTCACCATGTGGTCAATGCTTTGAGCCACTACAGACTCGTTGTGAGTCCATCCGGAATTCTGATAAATCGTCGTGTCCAAATACTTGATGCCACCATCATCGTCAACTCCAGTCTACACAAAAACAAACAACGGGGAGTTATTGAACGAAGCAAACCTACTCCATATTGAACTCTTCAAAGCAATAAGCAATATTTGTAGTCGCCAATGGTCGTTCGTTGTATTAATAGTTTTCTGAATTGAGTTATATTTTAAACATAAAATTGGCCTTGAAGTTTAACTACGTGGCTGCAACGGATGCTTTATAACGAGCTTCTGAAGTTGGACTCATTGATTTTTCCTTCCGAAACTTCGAGAAATTCCAATGCACAACCCAGCCACGACAAACCACGAACGGCAATAAACCATATACATTGTCATAATCGTCAAACAACAGCTCTGAGAATATCCTCTGAATCAAACCAACATGATTATATTTTTCAAATTCTTACCGTGTAGTCCACAGAATAATCGAAACGTTTTCCGCAGGACTCCATATTTGTCTCCAGACTCATCACCATCCTGACAGGCACACTGAGATGGTGCGCTGCGACGGCACAGCCCGTGGTCAACATTGCAGCTCTGGAGATCTTAGCTCCATACGCCCCTCCAAGACGGCGCACTTTCACGTTAATCTTGTTCTCTGATATCTTGAGAACATCTGCAATGGTTACCTGAACCATATCCATCCACTGCGCGGCTGGATATACGTCGTATCCATCTTCGATTGGCACAACCACGCAGCTTTGAGTCTCCATGGTGTAATGATATTGACCACCAATGTTGAATTTTCCTTTGATTACGTGGGTAGCATCTTTGCGAGCTGTAATACACAATGTTTGCAAGCAAATAATGAGGAAAGAATAGCAGACTTTGCTCCGCACTGTATCGAAGTCCTCATTTAACCGTCTCGACCCATCCAGGGCCGGTATTACAAACTACGAACTGCTTCCGGACTACGTTAACCTTCGAACAACCACGGTGAAACCCAATTAGATCAGATGCTTCAGCTTACTAGTTGGTCGGAGGACAACTTTGTTCGGAAGTAGTTCGGAGATTGTAATAATGGCCTTGGGTGGGTAATTTTATCCTCCAAACAACCTTGTGACAGCCAACCAGCTTCTTTTGTCTTCAAGTTGCTTGGAGGATAAAATAGTTTTGAAGTTTTGACTTGCAATACCGACCCTTAGGGCCAGTTTTTCAGTGGGCCGTTAAGTCTTAACGATCCGTTAGGATAAGAATCAAGACATCTGGTTGGCTGTTGCCATGGTAATAACGAGTTAACGGTCCGTTAGGTATTTAACGGGCCACTGAAAAGCCGGCCCTTCGCCGATCTTGTCATCGCATATAATGTGTTGAGTCGGCTATTAATAACAAGGACGAGAGATAGATGAGAGGAAGATCTCCTATAGCAACGTCCGCAACAACTCAGGTCGGGTAGAAATGCATTGTATTCTGTATAATATGCCATATGTATAATATTGGTTTGCATGAGATCACTATTATCTAGGTAAATGAAGCAATACTGCCATATTTGTGGCATGGGTGTTTTACAATTTACGAATTACGAAGCCATACGAATTGAAATGTCAAATCATATAATTTTTGTCAAGCATTACAAATTGAAAGCCGTTTACACGGTGTTATTATTCAAATATAATACTTCTTAAAATGATATCAAAATAATACTTAGAATTGAACTAGAACATCACAAAGAGGTTGTAGTTAAAGACAGATATGTCATAAAGATGGTAATAAGTGGTTTTCAAAGCCTTCCAACCCAGTTGCTAATCAGTTTTTTCAAGGGAGTTCAAGTGGTTTTCTTTGCCTTCTAACTCAGTTTGTTATCATTTCTTTTAACTAGTGCTAAGATCAGGAGATAGACATGAGTCTAAAGAATTTTATAGCGATGTATTCTGCATTTATCTAGATGGCAGTAATCCTCGTGCAAACTCTGAATAGGTAAGTATACGTTGAAGTGCACCTAAACTGAAACCTTAAAGATGGATTACGTACTATCGATCTTGGTGGCTTCTTTCACTTTCTGTGTGACAATGCGCGATTCATCACCAGATTTGAGTACCTCGGCGAGAGTGTAAACCCCTTTCTTAGTGCCGGCGTCGACCTCAACGACCACGTGCTTGACGGCGTCGTTTGCAAGGCGATGAGACGTCGCGACGATTAGACCGACAGGCTGACCAGCGTATTTGATCTCACCACTGCAAAACAGCTGAGAAACAATTTTCACACTTCAATAAAGGTTAATTTAAAAATCACTCCGAAGGTCGAATTTTTTCTAGCAATGCATAGAATTCGGGGTTCGAGCTCCAGTAGAGTTGAAAAATGTTGAATGCACGAAAGCATAGTTGGAATAATAGCGGTTGGAATTTTGAGATAACCAGTACAAAAATATAGCTGTGAGATAAACATTTTTAGAATGAAATCGTACTTGTTTATTTCGTGGATATAAGATATTTTCATCTCAAGAATTTATGTTTTTACCGCGGTAGTCTCGAGGTTTCAACCGGAGGCTATAGAGATATGAATGGTAAATTGATACAGCTGAAATTATCAGCGTGTTCGGAAACTGACCCAATGAAACAAACCTGGGGCAGTGTGGGTTACCCGAAAATGGCCGTAGTTTACGAATATCACACGGACCCACTGACACGTGTCAGTATCACGTGACGTCCGAAAACGTGGTTTAACACGTGCATCCTAGAAGTAGGAGTGTTAGGAAAATTGGTTTCGTATTTAGTAAAAATGTTCTTCAATATCAGACATTATGACTTATGCAGGCATAACAATACGCAACAGTACTGAAGCTAGAAAAATCGAGTTAGGAAAACACGCGATATTGACAGTTATGACAGAAATTAATTGAGGTAATTATGATTCGCTAACAATAGCAGAGGTTCTGCCTCTTTATGTTGTTATTCATTAAAAGAAATAATGTCATCGGTTTTTATTACTTAGAGTGGAAATCCCGTGACAGACATCAGCGTAGCGCCTATAAAATAGCATGGGGAGCCATGCAAGAAGCCTTGACCAGACCGATTTTTGTTACCTCTGCTGGCTCTATCGTTGAAGATAGCCTTTGATAGAAACCGAGAAAGTTGTAGTTAAAAGAATAAACTAGATCCATTCGGAAGCACTTTTTTCAAATTTACTTTCAATTTTCAGTAATGGCTGTATAAAGACTTAAATAGAGCATCTACGACGGCCCTTTTGAGCGATTTGAGGAAAAATATTTAAAAACGGCTTTCGAATAAACCTTGTTTGTTCTTTCGTCTCCAACTCTTCTGTTTACTATCATAGGTTATCTTTGATAGTAGAGTCAGCAGAGGTATAAAAAAATTCGTCTGCTTGTCCTATTCCATGGGACCATAAACTCGGGAGCCTAAGAGTATTAGTTTTGAGCTAATAGTGTTTTCAAGTCCTCGCGTGGAATTGACACGCAAGCCCGTTAAGCCTCTGCTGGGGGTCAATTCACGTACATTTTCTTAACCCTGCCTAGCCCTGTGTTACGGTATAGGGGGTGGCTCCATGGGGCTGTGAGAGTTACGAATGGGACAATTCATTAAATAGGATAACATGTGAGTAATCGCAGTCAAATAATTATAAATCTGTTCAAATACGTTATTTTTTATCATTAAAAATACTTGAACCACAATATAAAACCAACCGAAAGCAGATAAGAGACACCCGTAGTAAACTGATCACGAATCCTGCCTAACCCTACCTCAAAGCAGGGTTAGCAAGGATTAGTGAGTCCGTAATCTTCATTTCATTATTTACTGCTTTAAATTGCTTCGCTTCCTCTAACTGTTGTTTGAATAATTTTAAGTGTTGTTTAAGCGTATTTATAAAAGAAAAGAATTACTGTGCCATTCTTAATAAGGGAAGAAATTACTGATCTTGAAACCTGCTAAGTGAATGGACGACTAGTGATCAAGGAATTCCAGAGTCAATCAACGTTGGGGGACAATGCTTTTCTTATGGCGTT
>QKMV01001605.1:0-15488 GCA_003287335.1 Lednia tumana
AATTTCAGCACTATAGTTTTAAAAAAAACTGTTAATAACTGGGTTAAAATGCTGAAAACTTAACTGAAACTAAACTGTTAACAGTTTAGTTTTGTAACAGTTTAGTTTCAGTTAAGTTTTCAGCATTTTAACCCAGTTATTAACAGTTTTTTTAAAAACTGGATTCAGTTTATTCTGTTGCGATAGTCAGGCAGCCAGGCCAGGCGGCAGGCGGCATGGCCAGGTTTAAGGTGAGGTGAGGTGGGGTGGGGGGTGGGGGGGGCCTAAACTCAATTAGGGTCTTAGGGTGCCATTTTCCTAATTTTGGGAAGCAAAGTCATGACTAAGAGTGCGTTTTCTTTAACGACTGTGCTTCGGGGCGCAGCTGTTTGAGAAAGCGGAGACTCTCGTAGGCCCCCACTGCAAGTGGAGGGGCTCACTTGGACTTCTCATTTCGTTTACTCGTCCACTTATGTAGCACTTCTGATAATCTTCATGGAGGATTATATTTTTATTTTATTATTTAGTATCAGATGCCAGAACCTCCGGAGAGTGTACCACCATTTCTTTTCGAACCTTATATTCCAGCCCATGATATTTTAAAGATTTCACCTTGGGGGGCGCCGACGCTTGGAGGTAGGTGTTTAAGGAGGCGACCATCCATCAGGCGGTGGCTTCACCACTTTCGCACACAAGTAAGAAGTAAAATCCAACTTCCAACCTACCTTCTGCTCCCCTCTCGCCTTTATTTCCCTTGTCGCCTCTTCCCTTTTCAAGATTTATGTTCTCCAACGGGGGCGGTAGACCTGGGGCTCCCACTGGTCCTCGATTACCGGGCAGACCCCTTGGCGGGCACAAGCAACCGAAATGTTAGTTCTGCTTAATCGGATATTTAGATATCATATTAATTGGGTGAAATCCGTTCATGGAGCATACTTCAAACCGTCAATCCCCGGCTCCCCTCTGAAGCGAGCTAGATTCCAAGGTGTTACGTCAGGATCAACGCCTTTTGGTCCTGGATAGCCATCTCTTCCAGGGATACCGTTGACTCCATCAGTTCCAGAAGGACCATAATCTCCCTAAACAAACGCATATTATTACCAAGAGAGATGCGTGTTTCCACCAATCAGATTAAGTTAGTTACAATGTAAAAATAACACAAAATATATTAACGGAAATTTCCCGTAAAGACTTTACGAAATAGTATATATGTAGGCGAATTACCTTTTCTCCTTTTCTTCCATCTTGTCCTGGTGGTCCGGCCATTCCCACAAGACCAGGGCGCCCTCTATACCCATCAATCCCAGGAATTCCCCTAAGCCCCGTCTCTCCCTGATCAGGTTTCATAGCATTCTTATCATAAATGAGTTCACCCATCATTCCCTTACGACCTTGCCTGCCCGCAAGACCTGCAGAAAACAATCATCAACAATCATAAGGACCAAAATTTGCATTTCCCATCAGCGCGTGTTAGTTTGTTTGTTTTATTACACAGCACGTTACACAAAGTGCAATACGGGCATTCGTCATCAAATAATACATAAAACACGTAAAAGATACCAATAATACAGAATGTAGCGACATATAATAAATAGTGCAGAAAATGAGATGTAATCAGTGCGGTGACATCCCCCCCCCCCTAATGGAAAGCATCCCGACATAAACAGAGGCTCCTGATTGCATTTTCCTTTGTGTTCCTGAACGTTTTGCAGTGTTATTTAACCAAATTTTAAATAGTAGTATAACTCCTCGTCCAGCTGGGTACTTCCACCCCATGTCTACGATGCGTTTTTATGAAAAACCGCTCCAAAATGCGAAGAGAATTTTAAATCATCTTGAATCTCCAGTCATTTAGACACTTACATTGTTTACACCTAGTATCACTGATTGACTGGACTTACAAACTGACGGGTTTGGACATCAGAGCTTAGACATCAAGCCAAGCTTCCTATTGGCGTGATTAGGTATCAAGAAGACTCGAACCTGTTTGGTGACATCACTTCTCTTTTTTTAACACTTGTGGCAAATGATGTCTTTTAAAAATTACATAACTCCAGCCAAAAATTTGGCAAATATGAAAAGTAAAGGACCATTTATGATCCAGAAGCAACACTCCACCCGCAAATAACTTAGTGAATGCAATTTGGATGTTGAGTATATATTCCGTATTACCTGAAGACCCGTTGCGTCCGTCCAGGCCTTGGCTTCCTATCGGACCTTCTGCGCCTTTAATTCCCTTGAATCCTCGAATCCCGGTCAGTCCCGGTGCTCCCGGAGAACCGGGAAAACCATTTCGAGCTGCATCTCCTCGCTCTCCCTTGAACCCGGGTAAGCCTACAGGATAGAGCAACTAGGTGGTACTTGTTTGGAGATGAAAACGGGAACGCATTTGCTTGTACACTGCGGGTATACAAGTCAAGATGGTAGAGTCAATGATAGAGTGTGGATAGAGTCAATATGGTAAAGTCACTGGTAGAGCATGGCAGAGTCAATATGGTAGAGTGCGGTAGAGTCACATAGTAATATATCTGGCTGGATGTGAAACCACCTATATGTTGTTGATGTGCAAACATTATTTTGATGATTGGTAATATTTTTGCCGTCACATTTCAATACAGCTTGATACCATTAGTCTGCTTCATATACGGATTTTATTTGATTGCTAATGAACGTTTCACTGCTTGCTGATTGCTTGCTGATTGCATGCTGGTTCAAAAAATCCCCGATTTGTTCGGAACGTGTCTCAGCTGACAATGGGACAATGGTTGGCGTTATTGAATACGTGCTGTCTTTCGGAAAAAAGACAAGTGTACATTTACACGAAAAAATACCCAGTATGAATGAACGAAAGAAAGAAGGAATAGAATAAAGAAAAAATGAAAGGATGGGAGTCATTGGCTTCTAATAAAGTGCATTCTTTGTGAATGGTTGAGCGCCTACGCGTGAAATCGGCGTCCTCTGCACAGAGGATTTCCGGCTAGAAAGGAAGTAGATTGCTTCTTCCTATATCAATGAGAGGGTGGGATGATAAAAACTATAATCCATTTCTCGCTTCTTATGAAATGAGCACACTTATTGGAGAATTTAAAGGTGAAACGAGATACGGACCATGGTTAGTGGTAGCAGATCATTTATTTTTCAGATCATTTGAGATTATTTTTTCATTCTAATATATTTTTGTAACCATAATGTTAAAAAATAGTCCTAATCGGAGTGATCTATTAAACTTAAGTAGGCAAGCTGAGAGCGAGGTAATTCTGAGGTTTCCTTTAGCAAGGGCGGGTTTTACAATGTACGGTTAAGGTGTTATGTAAGATTAACTAGGAAACAGTGGAATGCGATTGGCTATTGCTGGCCCTCAGCATGAACACATTGTGCTAATTTTTTTAAATTTATAATTAGGCCGGTGAATGCGTCTTAACATCTTGGCCCCTATTTTTGCATAGCTTAACCTAATTCACAATTCCCAACGATAGGCATTTCAATCGTGCTCAAAACGGTAAGTTTCACTATCAAATGCAAAAATAGCTCTACTAGCACAACCATTGGCTCTGAAACATTTCGGAAAATCTAAAATATCATTTCAAATACCTGATTGACAAATGCCACAATCGTCTCCGGGAAGTCCTTTGAATCCATCAGATCCCGGTGTCCCCGGGAATCCCGGTACACCCGATCTTCCCGGTAGTCCTGGAAGTCCTGGCTCTCCCGGTGGCCCCAAAATATGAGCACCATCTCCCGGAAATCCTTTACTTCCCGTACCGCCACTTTCTCCGCGGTCGCCGGGAGGGCCGTCGAACCCATGGCGTCCCGGCAAACCATCTTCCCCAGGAGGACCGATAATCGTAATTCCGGGTAAGCCCCGATCTCCTGTTGGACCCTCGAGTCCCGGAAAGCCAGGTGACCCTTGCAGACCCGGTGGGCCGGGAGTCCCTGGAAGGAAATAATTTTCATAGAATTTCTGATTTCTGTTACGAGAAGAATGAATTCACTCGATACTATCTGCGCTGTAAGAATGCAATACATTTTAAAAAACTTCTTCAATTAGGAAGAATAGAGACAAGTGCGTAAAATTTTGTTAGAATATTTATACGGCATGTCTAATGTGATAATAGATGGTCGGGGTTTCAAGAATAGGACATTTACAGTATTGGGAATCTTGTGAACCTCTGAGATACACAGAAGATTCCGGTACACAGAAGATTTTTCATGCAACGATTATTGAACGCGAATCATCCCGCCAGCAGCCCGCTTATTCCTTGGCCCAAACAAATGATTTGGTACCATACTTTCCAGTCAGACAGGACGTTTAAATTAAATAACACATTGAACATGACCGACAATTGGTATAAAAAAACTTCTAGAAGGATGGAAAAGAATTGAGATGCGTTTTATACTACTCGATTCACCGACGAGGCTGTAGTCGTTGCTGCTTTAGTTTACATTGATCAACAAAACAAACATAATGTGGAAAAGCGGACGAATAAGTTACAGATCTTACCATCGTTGCCTCTCTCTCCTGTAATGGTAATTCCCCTCAATCCTCGAACTCCTACATCGCCAGGGGGTCCCGGTTCTCCCACAGGACCCGGGAAGCCGACAAATCCAGGTCTTCCAGGTATGCCCGACTGTCCTCGATCTCCTTCAGGACCTAGTGGGCCTTGTGTTCCAATAACGCCAGGACCACCTTCTTGATCCAGATTGGGATCGTAAACTCCTGGTTCGCCTTCCGGTCCTTGACGTCCTGGGGTTCCAATACGTCCAGATTCACCCCCAAGTCCCTGACAAAACGTTTACTGGTGTTAAAAACGTACATTTTAAATGCTGTGTCAATTTTTTTTGAAGCGTCTGAAATCTTACTGGAGCTCCATCTGCGCCGTCAATGCCGTAGATACCAGGAGCTCCTTTTCCTCCTTTTGTTCCATGTGGACCTTCAGGACCTTGCTTTCCTTGTTTACCACGTTGTCCATCGGATCCCTGCTCCCCTTTGTAACCTTTCACTCCAGGAAATCCGGGAGTACCCTGAAATATAAAAATTGTTAGCACAATTATAATTTTAAGTGAAAAAGACGGATGCTCAGCGAAAGACAACACATATTGTAGCCGATTCGGAATGATAATCTCCCAGGTGGGAACCGCTCGGTTCATATTCCGATTCGGTCTCCACTTTTCGCCCAGTATCCCATGTTGGAAGCTTTAATGCAGAAAGCCTCCGTGGAGATGAAACATTCCAAGAAGACAAAAGAGTGCGTTATATTAATATTAGCCGAAATACTTACAGAAGGTCCTTTATTGCCGAATTCGCCTTTATCTCCTGCATAGCCAGGTTCTCCCTTTTTGCCCGGATGTCCTGGTGGACCGGCTCCAAATCCATTCCCTCCAACATTGTCGGTGAAGTCGAAGAAGTTACCATTGTCTCCCCCGGGCTCTCCTCGCAAACCCTGGTCACCCGTAGCGCCTTTTCTTCCATAGGAAGTGTCACCGGGCTCCCCGCTCTCTCCGAGGTCACCTTGCATCCCAATCCACCCCTGGGGACAAGTCGGGGAAGGTTTTTTACTACATCGTAGGTTCTTTCTTTGCATCTTTTCATGATGGACGTAGTGGGTTTTAAAGCTTATAGACCGCTTACCATTTCACCCATACCTCCCGGTTCTCCCCTGTACCCTCCTGGTCCGCTAATTCCAGGAAGTCCCTGGAAACAAATGGGAATACGAATATGGAAATGAAATTGAAGTGTTGACAAGGATTTCAATATTAAAGCCGTTTTACACGGCTAGTTTTAATTAGAAGAATATTAAATTCACTCCAAAAATACCCGTCTACTCGAGGACTCGAACCATGCCGGACCTTTTGCTTACATTGCGGGGTTTGAGTCCTCGAGTAGGCAGGCCATTTTGAAGTGATTTTGATATTCTTCATATTGAAGTGTTAATTCAAAGTAATTGTCTAGTAAGTTTTCACAACTTGCAAGAGCACACGGTATACGATGGTGTCTAATAATACCATTTTTTATGGGGGAGAGTTCGAGAGCAGGCACCATAGTTTGCTTAAAAATATAGGGTATGCTAAGATTCTAAGAATATTAAAATCAATTCCAAAATACCTGCTTAGTCGAGGAATCGAATCCCGAACCTTTTGCTCACCGGGCAAATGCTCTCACCTACCTTGCTTAGCTCAGTGGTTAGAGCATTCCCGGTTAGCAAAAGATCCGATGTTCGAATCCTCGAGTAAGCAGGTATTTTTGAAGTGATTTTAATATTCTTAAAATTATTACTAGACGTGTATTTGACTTTAAATGTTTAATACTTGTCAGTATGCTAAGCTGTTTAAAATGAAGCAAAACTAGCCATGTCTTGAACTAAACACAATCAATAGTGCGTGATAAGATGACAATCACCTGTACGATAATCAAAAATATTGTACAAAGCTTGCTTTGAAAATAAACGAACTTACCCGAAGGCCAGGGTTTGCTGGCATTCCCCGATCCCCCTTTACTCCTCTGCTGTTGACACCCCCTTCTCCAGCTTCTCCTTCAGGTCCAGGTAACCCCTCAGGACCGGGGAGTCCTCTCCCCCCGGGCAAACCATGTGTACCGGGAACTCCAACTTTCCCGTCCGTACCATTACAGCCGTCAAGACCATGAGGCCCGGTAGGCCCCTCTAGTCCGGGCAGCCCCTAAAAAATTTTAGTGTTAAACATTTCAAGATATGTATGTGCGTGCACTAGACATGTATCAATTCTTAACGTGCATCAATTGATGGTCGGCATGGTAGGTAACTATTAAATCCGTTTATTCGTGATTTTTACTAAAATATTAATGCTATGACAATGCTGTGAAAGTGATGTGCTTGCCGACTATGTAAAAGTATGGCCAAAAAAATAGCAATGGGCCAAAGTGTCTTCATCTTGTACTGTAACATCTTTTGCATTACAACTAAAATACGAATGTGGTTCAATATTGGAGGATGTAGTTATAATATAGTTGAGCGCTAGAATATTTTTCGTCAGCTGGAACTGCAAGTTTGATTCGCTGGTGAATAAGAAATGCGATAACCTTCTGCCATGGCCGTTAGTTCCATCTAGTTATATTAGAAAATCATGCTTTAACAAGGCGGCGGCACTTTACAGATGTGTAGAGTTTGTGGGTGGCACATCCACGCAAGGTTCATTTGAGATTAAGATTTCACTGAGCGATAAATTTAAATCAAAGTATAAATTTATGACTATAAATATGGAGAGTGAGTTCTTCCCTACTGAAAAACCTTACAAGGTTTTAGAAGAGTTTGCAGATTTTTTATGGGGCGTGACCTTTGGTACTTTTGGCAGGTGAAACTTTTCACCCAAGTGAATTTAAAAATTAATGCTATGGTAAATATATGTGGCATCTAAAAACACTTTTCCATAAAAACTTACCGGAATTCCTGGAGTACCCAAAAAGCCTGGAACGCCGTCGTCACCCTAGAAAATTGAACATATGGAACGTTCGTTTGGGTGAGCTAATTTTAAGTGTGATTTTGCCATTATTGTAACACCTTCATGTAGTGGCAGAAAAGCTGAGAACAATGGAACAAGTCAGTCTAGGTAGTTAACACAGAGATCACTTGCAAATGATGCTGTACCAGTAAACGATAGCACTAGAATTACAATAGTGCAATGGAATAGCTACTACGTGACATCCAATTCATCTCAGTACATAACGGTTCAACGGAAGAACCATTATTATCACGAGAAAGATCGAGTTTCCGACGTCAAAAATTAGTCTTCAGTTGAACCATGTATATAGTATATAGTTTGGTCTACAGCAAACCCGAGATAATACACGTTTTCTGATTTCACATGAACAATTTAGCGTAGATTAACTAACGTTTCAATGCTTGAAGAAAAGGAATTTGATTTTGAGAAAACAAATTAGCTGCAATTGAAACTTGAAATTCAGCACCCCTATTGGAGGTAAAATCTTGTGGCTATTTCACTGCCTCGCTAGGAGCTACGCCACTAAACGTTCGATTAAAAACAACGCGAGTTAAGCTATTTTCAACTGAATCACGATGCATTTAATTTGAATAAATAGCATGTCCATGCTTTCTCACTCACCTAAAATAGTTTTCTTTCTCATCTAAAAATGATTCCTCCACTTATTACGAGTTTGGGACATAATTGGGTTCTTTGGTTCGGCTTGTGCGTGTGTGCAACACAATACATACGTTATGAGGAAGCACGTTACATTTTTACAGTTGTTCAAACTGAGTAAGGGTCATGTTTGCGTTATAATTTCAGACAGACCACAGTACTTGAAACCCTTTCAAGGGATTGGGCAGTAAACGGTCACGACTTTTTTAATGATATTTTTTTGACCGGCGAGTATGTAAGAGAAAAGTTCATTTTCCAGTAGATAATGAAAGCACGGACGAAAAGAAAGTTGGTACTGATGGATCGGTCAATGTCATTTGACCGTATTAATTTACAATTTACAAGGCTGTTATCTTAGACGGGAGAAAATCGTCGTCATTAGAAGTAAAAACAGGATTTTGTTCTGGAAGAATTAGCAGGTATTTTACAGCAATAATGACACAATCAAGGTTACAGATTCCATTTCATTTACTAGAGGACCCCGAAAACTTAGCAGCAAGTCAACTTTCTCAAATTCTACTCTGAAAATTGGTTTGATTCAGATTCAAGTTCTCTTGGGGGAAATATGTCACGCAATGAATCATGACATCGATGACAATGTTATCGACATCGATAATGATATCGTATTGTGGATATCAATTCATTCAACGAGTAAGTGTCAATACAATCACATCTAACAAAAAAGATGTCCATCTGCCTTGGCAACGAGCTTGACGATCCTTCTTGGCAAGTTTGCAACGGGTTGCAGTGTTATAAAAACAAATCTGTGTGAGCGTAAACTAGTGGGTGGGTGTAAAGTTGCGTCATGGTGTCGTCGGCCTATTTCTTGGTTTTATTATTTTATACAAGATACCGCATCCTAGATTCATGGATAGACTTCCTGTGTGTGAAAGACGAGAATGCCATCATTTGCAGCTACCAGACTGCACAATTACGCAATTCTTACTTTATTAGAACTGGACTATAATTAAAATATGATGACGAGGAATACTCTTTTGCTATAATTTTACGTTCCTTAGAAGACTTGTGATGAGTCAGACCAACTGCAAGTGTTTATAAAATGTATTTTTTGTATGAAACTAATTTAAGTTAATACTGATAAAATTGTTTCAGATTGTGCCAATTCGTTAAGATAATTTCGTTAGCTAGCTTTGTGTGTCAAACTTCCCGATGTTATGAGACTGGTTTTTGATTCTGGTAAACTGCACGCAAGAGGCTGTCAACGACATGTACAAAACTAGCGTTGTTTGTGGTGGCAATTCAATACAACCCCACTCATGTCCACCTAGATATTACATTTAAAAACTTCTTCAGACTCAGACCATGCACGTTAAATTAATTTGAAAACAAGTATAGCATCAATTTGCATATAGCAAACTGCTTGTGAGCCAAATAGAAGTCAACCATTCTGCTTTCATTTCAGCTTGAACTCCAGTTATGGAAGTTTATGGTCAGGCATAGTGATATGAGTCACTACCTGGCTAATAAACAGCATGGCAAATCTAAAAATAGCAATAATTTTTTCAAAATAATGCTGTTTTTACGTGCGTCTAGTTGTTGTGGCGTAAATGATAGGGAAATGCAATTAGTTCATGAGAATAAAGCTACTGCATTAGCTTAACAACATTGAAAAAAAAGGATATAAAAGAAAGTAAAAATCCAAGTTTCTTTATTGGATAGCAGGTAATAAAATTGGTGGGAATGCACGTTATAGGAAAATAAATGGCCGGTAATTGTTGTACAATTCGTTGTGTTAGTAACGTGCTAGTGTAGTAGTGTTGTAACATCTGTTGATTCATGACTAGGAAAACGCTTTGCACTTTTGTGTCGCGTTGCTTAAATGAGCTCGCGGCGACTTTTTCGGTATGACAAATCGTTTGACATTAAGAATTTTTAAAATAACCACAACAACCTTTATTTGTATCAAATTAACCAATAATACCTAGAGGCGGTTTTATTCTGTAGAAGCTATTGAAACAATTTATATTATTAAAATGTTCCCATGATATTCTTTAGGGATTTTTGCGATTTTCAAACAATTTTTAATGAAAAAACTACGGAACTGATTGCGCTCAAAAACTGTCCTCATCTAAGTTAATATAGAGCCAACACCTACAGAAATTTCGGCTTTATTAGACATTCCATCTGACATGTGAAGCACCAACAAAAAAAAATTGTCTTGTAAAAGTTGAGTGGAAGATGCGATCGCTCACTCGCTCTAAGGACTTTCCCGTATACATTTCTAGACGAATCCGGGTGAGAAAAATCAACCTTTAGCTTGCACCTCATGGGACGTGGCAAGATCCAAACTGTTATCTCGAGAGTTGAAATTGGAATGGAATGAATTAAATGCTTGCGTATGGTTGTATGCAATTTATGAAGCTAACTGATTAATGTTGATTGGGTCAAAAGTCAGATGCGTTGATTGCACACAGCCGTTAAATGATTGAAGCCATTCACTTTTACAGTAACTCTGTGCAATGTACACTCCCGAGAACAATTTTACGATAATATAAATTAGTCAAAAGATGAAATGTATGCACCAAATATGTTGTAAATCTTGTTAGAGATAGGCAAAATGAGAAGAATTTTGAGCACGACTGTACGTACGTGCTTATTTGCTTGATTGTTCGCTTAAGTCATATGCAAGTGCAATTCAGTTTTCTGAGAAAAGTTAATATAATAACTATACTGCACCACAGATGTGCCTTCAGCATTATGTTCAGGCTAAAAACCTAGCTTAAGAGATCCGATACAGTTATAATTGAAATAATAAAAAATCCTGCTGTCAAATTATTGATATGCAAATTTTAATTCTAAAAATTCTAGAAAAATGCGATGCACTATTAGACAGTTTGGCAATAGAAGCAGCATGCAAAGTATTCACACTTTTTTCAACCTCCTTGCTTTTCTTTCTTTCTGCTTTAGTGCTTCCACTTCCTTCCTTCCATCTTCCTCAATTCCAAAAATCTAACAAGATGCCCCTCTCAGCACCCGGACCTGCTACTCAGTCACAATTTTTCTGTTCGCTTGGAATTTTTTTTATGAAAGAGCCATCATAGATTTCGGGCAAAGGTGACTGTTTAGCATGCATTCGTAGTTGGGAAGTTTACTGAAAAGAATCCTACGTCCAAAATACAGATTGAAAACAATATTTGTAAAACATTTCTTCTGTAGTAAGGTGAGACACTTACCCTGTGACCTTTTTCTCCGTAGCCTCCATACTCTCCTCCAGCTCCCTTCTCTCCCAAGGGACCGTAAGGTCCTTCAGGACCGATGTCTCCAGGAAATCCTTCACTTCCTCGGAGTCCGAAGATGCCGGGCTCACCAGGTATGCCTTTTATTCCAGAACAATCACACTTGTAATTGTCTACACAGCCTATACACGCCTGAAATGAAGAAAAGATGCAAGCTGTTATCAAAAACGTTCCTATGCATAATATGGGTGAGTACATATTTACAGTTTGTGAAGAACACGCATGCACTGATAATGTTTTGCCAAGTTGCGAGTACAGCGCGATTAAAATCTGAGTTCACATAAGTATCGGATGAAAACGGAAACTAAGCTGCATAGTTTGTGTTAACGCATGATTACAGTTCAATGAATAAGTTACACTGAATTGTATTTTCCGCCCCGGATTTTTTGCAACTTCTTTTGAGCTAGGGTGATGATAATCACTGAGCATTCAACCCTTTGGCCCACACGCAAAATTTAATTAGATTTGTCCAATCTAGTTCTTGTTCAACTCGAATTTCAGAGAATCCGAAAGATGAAGATTGTCAGAAAAAAATCGACTATAGATTCATCTCATTAAGCATTTGGGACGTTAATTCAGTCATAATCAAAATATCAACCATATTTGAAAGGAAAAGAGTTCAGGGGTGACGTTCTGCTCTACTTACAAAAATAACCATATTCTTGCCTTCGAAGATAAACGGACAAAATTCGTACTTTGATCCAAATAGCGCAAAACAAGTTAATATGACGTAAATAGATCAATTTTTTTGATATGTCATGGTCAGGTCACAAACGGTTCTAGTCTCTCATGATAAAATGAGTATTTGCAGTTGCTTTGCCAACGTGTGTCAAAATATTGTGCTAGACTCCCAAAACTAGAGTGTAGTGAGTAACTTAATAATCAGATGGATCAAAATCGCCTTCGTACAAAAGCTACTTTTTTTAGGACATGACGGGTACCGGTACTTGATGCTATGATAGGAAGCTCACGTCACAAAGTAACTCAACGATGTGTGCGGAGGCGGGAAATGGAAAGGAGAAACAAGATTTTTTTGGTTTCATCTGTTTAAGTCCACTCGCCTTTACAAGTGCAGCTGCGATAATGAACTAGCTATTTAGTCTGAGGTAAATGACAGGAGTATTTAGGTCTGTAGTGTGGAAAACACGAATCTTATAAAAAAATTCTACTCACTGACAGAACATAGACAGAGACGTCAGTTAAGTTTGTAAACGTCAAACTCTTACATTCATTTAAATTGTAAATTGATCGGATGATATGGCATGGCATTGCTGGAACTAGCAAGAACACATGTTCAATTAGTTGTATCTTGTAAGAACTTAAATTCAAATTTATCTGGTAAAATTTAGTTTTTACAGCGTAGGGATTTGGCAATGTGTCAGAGAAAATTCAAAAAATCTCCAAAAATGTTTTCTGTTCTTCATAAAGACATTGAGCTGCGTAAAATACGGAAATTGAATATCTATCTTTATTTAATAAATTGATCGCGCAGAATTTGCCTAGATTTATTCAGATCAGGTAGCGTTAACATGTCCGACAACCTACGTAAAGAACACATCTTGGATTGGGTGTGTCTGGCCTCAATGATTGGGTATGCCACCTTTATTTTGACTTCCCTTTCTGAGGGTTTTAAGTTGACTTACTTTTGTCTTTGTCGACACAAATATTGGGAGTTTTTTTGTGATTTGTGCGAAATAAACACGGAATAAAACATCAGATATCCATGGAACCGCACAGATACAATTGTTCCAATTAATGGGAATGTTAAAGCAGTTTTTTAAACAATATCTGAGCGAAGTTGAAAATGATTTCCCGAAAATGCATGATTCTAATTTTTAATTACAAAATTGTGTGTTCTTTGTTGTTTTTTTCCTCTGGCCAGACACACATGGGGTGACATCATAAGTAAGCGCAAGGAGAAGAGAGGCGGCTAGTGTTCGTCGCTACAAGCCTTCGAGGACGTGGAGTAATCATCCACGCAAAGTAAAAATAATTCCACTGCAGCTGTTAGCTTTTCTGACTTCTTTTCACCACGTGTTAAATATTAAAAGTTAAGAACGAAAACAGGCAGAAGTTTATCTTATTAACAATTTGGTCAGATTAATTCCCACGAATATATGTCAACAAATAGTTTTTTGGTCGGCTTCATTGCTGTAAAAGACGTGAATCTTACGGTCAGATAATTTTGAAATATTATTGTAGTGCCTAAAACACGGGCTAGTGACCAGCTTTTTGCAAGATTATATTTTGATAATCCAGACAGGAAATAAACTACGAGTTACATTGATTCTCATACGGAAATAAAACCAAACGTTGAGAACGGGTAGAAATCTTTACTCCCACATCACGATGGACTTCATCAAGTCCCCCCATTATTCGAATATACCATCCCAGACTTAACCGTGGGTGCTAATGCAGATCTAATGCAATATGTTGGCCGTATTTCTGGTAACATGTTCTTTACGCGCAAATATTTACCCTGGTCTTTCACAGAGTGTTGACATATCCATTTTTGGTATACTAGCATGTGTTGGCGGTTTACATAAGGCAGAAAAAAATATACAACAACCTGTAAATTATTTCAAGGAAGACCAGCGTGGTGCAAATTAAGATTCCTTACATTTTATTGCTGTTTTATTCCTCTTTCCTTTACTCCTTCATTGAACATTTAATATTTCAGTGATTTTTTCAGCACAGCCTCCTTCGTGACGTTTTGCTCGTTTTTACATAGTCCATCCTAGCGGCCGAATGTTGACATCGGAAAATTAAAAACTACATTTTTGCTGCAGGAGAGGCGAAAAGAGCGTCATATGGACTTTATACAAATTTCACAACTTCACTACAGCTGTAGTGTAAAGTGCCCGTAGAATCTGGCGCAATGCTCCCATAATTTATATTCACTTTCTGCACGCTTAACAAAATATGCATTATTTAGGACATTTTTGTGCCTATACTTTGCTCTCGCTGGTAGTGAACCATGGGAGGCGGGAAATATAAGGGCACCACTTGAGTATTTCTCTGGAGCGCCATGGGTTTGCAGTAAGTAACGCACCTTTCCAATTGCACTGCCCTATAATGTTCTTGTGATACTGAGGTACAATCAATACAAGCACAAAAATCAAGGAACTAAAATAGCGATTTTCACAGCTCGGTCTGTACCACGTAAAGAACAGAAAAAGGGAATACAGGGCTGGAACTGAAAAATTCCAGTCTGCTATACTTCGGTCCACTTTATATCTAAGGCTCATTCTCTTGTTTGCAAATGATAAGACCTTAACTCACAGTTTACTTTCGTGCAGTTTAAGAGAGATTGGTTTCCTTTCAGGACGAGTAATATATATATATGTGTGGGATAAGTTGTCCCATAAACTTTGTGTTGACTTCCAGTCAGGCTGGTGCAGCTATGTAAATACTTGATTAATTATTCCTCGTGGGTTAGGTCATGATGGTGTCTTTGTGATGATATCGCCTTAAAACGCGCAATTTTTAAAAGTCGAGAATGAAGGCATCTGGCTGAGAAGGGACCGGCGAACCTGGCACCTCCACCAAGACCTACATGATAATATCGTAGCCTAAAATGATTATTAACAGATCTATGAAACAGATCTATTCGATTGGCTAGGCTTAGGTTATTTTCTAGGACACACCTTTCTGTTGTACTTGCATGCTATTTTATGGCAGTTGTATGTAGGCAGTTATTGCTAGCAGTGACCAGCACAGCTAATCAACTCGCAAACGTCAGATATACTACTTAAGTAGTTAAATGCTTTTAGTCGCGTTGAAGGACGAGCGCAAGTATTATTTTTTTGTTCAAAATAGAGCTTTTTATTATCATTATCTGCCGAAATACCTACCACTTAGAGAAAAATATTGATGACAATTGAAAAATCAAACAAAAGCGCGCTCAAACTTATCAGTTCTAGATTCTGATAGTTCAAAGGTAATCTGAAAGTTTTCTTGAAATCGTAGCTGCCGTTTGACTTACGTACACCTAAGATAGAATGAAAAAAGTTGGTAAAAATAGTTAACGAGTACAAAATTGAAATTTCCCAGAAATTGCAAGAAACATTGTATTGTTGCGTCGCTCACTACGCTCATCCAATAAGACCACTTATTTATTAT
>QKMV01001607.1:0-15485 GCA_003287335.1 Lednia tumana
TGAATACACAGAGTGATACACAAATTATAATTCAATTTGAAAAGCTCTTAGCATGATATAGAAGGAACATAATTGAAAATTGCTTACTGTTCCATAAAAATGGCCTGACATTCAAGTTTTTCGTTATTTATAGGTTAAAATTTTCTAGTCTTCGTCTTTGAAGAGCGCCGAAGTCGTAAAATAGTGAATTTCAGTGAAATGTGCGTTCTGCTGAGACAACAAAATGTCGGCACCACACGAAAATGTCAAGCACTTTGCATTTTCAGTTAGAACGCATTTAAAAATAATATCTATGTGCCACTGTCCCTCTATACTCTTCTAACAATTTTTTTTCCAAAATGGTTTTATTTGTAACGGCCACAATTTTTGTGCTCTATTTGCTTCTTTATTGTCCATTAATGTATGGTAGTGTTTATCAATTAAAACTTCCTCTCTACGTCACTATCACCTATTGTCGTTTTCATCGATCAATCATCAGCCATAACCGATCAAATATTGTAATCTCGATCCAGTGTTTTTGAGTTATAGCTTTGTTTTTGTTGTGAAGCAGGCAAAATAAAGGACAAAGACGATGCCATTACCAATTCGCGAACTGGTACGCCCCCCATTCAATTTCTAGCTGAGAGATACAATCCCATCAATGCAATACTTTCCATGGACATAAAAACCACTTGTCAGACAAAATGGATGTCAGGAGCGGTCGAAAGCATTAGACAGGACAATCACACGTCTTTTGGTTTGGAGGTTTTCTCAGCGTTATTCTAACATCTTTCCCTTAACTGTTTGGCCTCATTCGTGATTAAACGTCTCTATATATGCGGGGAGCAGACTCAGTTTCAAATTCAAACTTTATATCGCTTGCTTCAAAGTTCGGCACGCCCAAGTAACCGTGACGTTAAAACAGAAATCGTACACAAATGGACATCTACGCGGCCATTAAACCATGTATTTACGTATCAAATGTGTTCGGACTCTTGCCACTCAAATTCACCACCGGCGAATGTGGGCAAAAAACCCTCAAATTCTCGAAGTTACATTTTGCATACAGCGTATTTATTTTCACGTTCATATTGCTGACGTACTTCATCGTCACTCCAGTTCATTTCGAACATATTGAATCGTCCTTATCGGAACTAGTGATAAATACAACACTAAGTTTAGGGGTGTACATAGCACTGATCTCATTGGTAACCAGTTGGTTTTTTTCGGGAAGAATAATTAGTGTAATAGACGGAATAATCAAAATTGATTCTGCGTTTAGTTACACGAAACAGCTTCAGCTGTATGACAGCGCTAATCGTTTCGAAAGGATTGAATTGTTTGGCACTGTAGTTTTTATTATAACTGGCTTGGTAGCTGTGATCGACGCTGATTTATTTTATAGTATCAGATTTGATACCAAACGCACGCTTTACTGGATTGCTTATTACTTTCCCAAAATGGTCAACTTCTTATTCGTTAGAAACTTCGTAGACAGCGTCCTTCTATTGGGACAAAGATATAAAATGATTAATTATCAACTAGCTTGTTTTGGAAAAATCGAACCAGTAGACTATATTGCAACAATAACTCTCCGATCAAATATTCAGAAGGAACTCGAGTTACTGAACTTGAGAGTAATACATGGCAAACTCTACGATCTTACTCTGGTTACTACTCAAATATATTCATTACCTGTAATGTTCATAATTGCGGCTGTATCTGTAAACATCACTACCGAAATGTATTTTGTGTTCGGCAAAGTAATTGATACACCGCATGGAATAGTAAACTCTTTTTCGACGCCATTGGCCCTCTATGTATTGGTCGCATCATTCGCTGTCGTCATTTACGTGATGTCGTTTTGTGCGATGACCAGCTACGAAGTGAGTATGAATCATTGAACATGCATTATTTCATAGTTTAAAATGATCAACGGTTTTGATCTGTTGATGTGAGATTGTCAGTCCTGAAAAGGACCTGTGGTCTCGACGTTTCGATTCAGTGCGCTGGGCCATCTTCAGGAGTGAAGTCCTCCTGGATAATTTCGTAAAGCATAAAATAATGCATCTGATGGTGCAGATTTGCCGAAGATTCGCTTAGAAAATCAGGAGTCAGAAAATCAGAAAATCAGTCCCCAAGATGGTACAGCACACTAAGCCAAAACGTCGAGACCAGAGGTCCTTTTTAGGACCGACAATCTCATCTCCACAGAGCAAACTCGTTGAAAATCTTGAACCATCAAAAGAAGACTCTGGAAACTACCAACTAACCGTGCATTATTTTACCGATCAACCCCCGACCAACAGTACCAGTTATTTCCAACTGAATATTAAATACTAGTTTTCTTTTCCACACACTCCTACGAAGCGATATGGCTTTTCCGCAGGTATAATATATAAACGAGTGCTATTTTTATGCCTACATATTAATAATATTAAAAATACTCATTTTATCAATATTTGTTTATTGAAAATAGTTTGCAATTTCAAACTATGAAAGATGCCACGGACAAAATGTCGGTGAATCGGCGCGGAAGTAAGAAATAAAACTCGTGAATGACCGTAGTGTGACAACATTAGTAATAAAAATTAGAATTTTAATTAAACTTAAAATAGATTAAACCCTTCACACCTTTAGTAGTAAAAAGGGGATAGGATTTCAATATCTTTAGTTTTTATTGCGATTGTTGGTATTTCCCGAGAGATTAAGGTGACCGAATTTTTGTTTCCACATGGTTTTATGAATAGGTTTTTCAATTTGACTGCGACGGAATTTTGTTGGGAGTAGTGGGCTTCAAGCAAACTGTGTTTAATATGTCCCAAATTTAGTTAAAGAATATTTTTCGTTCGTCTTACCTGTTCAGAAATGTTAAACTATCTCGCCAACTTAGTCCCAAATGTGAAAAAAGCAAAGAAAATGTCTGCAGCGACATCGGAACGTTCACCATGCATACTGCGACTTGTACCTAATTTTCCCAAGCTTACCAACGCAACGCAACAACATCACACGCATGCACATTCATTATTTCAGCAGGCTAATTTAATTAAAAGTTCACTTTCATAATCTAGAATTGAATGCGAGTGAAAATGTGCCAGAAAAACTCTCGCACGCACATCGCTGGGTGGTAAACCCAAACAAGGAGAAATGTACGTTTCCTTCGTTTTTCGTAATTAAATTTAATAAAACTTGTATCGCATGATAAGTATACAAAACAGTGTGAGGAATAATAATGTTTGTGATGACCGATGGTTTCCATAATCAGGAGGTCTTCTATTCTTGAAAGGGGGTATTTGAAAACAAGTTCCAGTTTTCGCTAGCGACTAAGCGGCAGCTAAAATAAACAAATAAAAAAAACAAACAAACAAAATAAGCGCACATCTTTCAGCATAGAAAATCCACTCGTGCGGCATCTGGTTTCTGAGCATAGAGTTTAAATTCATAATTTTCTCTTGAATTCACAAGACACTTTGTGTCACAGAAATGACCGCTGTTTGCCACCTCTGTGTTAATTAAGCGTATTATAGGCTATAGCGAATGAAAATCGAGATTATCCTACATGTGCGTAACGGCTCTTAAATGGATGTATAACCGCGCGTACATGATTGGTTTTACACGCAACGTTATCTTCCAGCTTGGTTGAACAGCGGCCATGTCTGTGGCGCAACGTGGTCTCGTGAAAACTTGAGGAATAGAACTTCATATCTGGGGCCAACCAGTATTGAGAGGATAAAGGACCCAAATTAACTATTGAGGAGAAAAGGGGGTTGCGCACCTAGCCCCTTCTTTTGAGGACTCCTCGATTGCGTGAATTCAAGTTGTGGGTGCAATTACTGTTATGAAACGATTCAATACATCTTTACAAACATTTCCAGTTAAGGCTAGAAATTACCAGTCCCCATTACCGATAATTTGGAATATGTCACTGCAAATGTAATTGTAATTGGTTGTTAACTTTGACGCTTTGATGACTTATGCTTGTATACAAAAGTCGGTACTCTGCAAATATCGTTCCATTTGCAAAAATTGCAAACGTGCTGGCCTCTGTTTCATAGAAGCTTGAAGCTTCCCAAGGGCAGAAGCCCAAGGGTCAAAGGACAAAATGAACATTCATAGTAACCATATGTGTATACTCTATTTACTAGGAGAGCATACTTTTCCACCAAGGGCGCTAGTACAGTTAACGCAGGAAGGCATGGAGCCTATTTTGTGAGTGTAAAGCAGCATGCTCTCTCACAGTGTACACTCTAGTACTTTGTCTAAAGGCCGGTTTTCCAATAGACGATTAAGAAGCGAACAGACCATTAACTTGTTATCATCATGACGAAACCCAATCAGAGACAGTTATTGTAATGTAATGTGCAGTTAATTTATTAAGCGACTTTTCAAAAACTAGTTATTTGAGGCTTTTTCAAGAAAGCTGGGACCTTTAGGATCTAGGATGGAAAGCTTACATGGAATGGCCTTTATAAAGACGTTTTTCACTACTCTGGTAGCAGTGTATGATGGGATCCTAATGAAGCGTATGACGTAAAAGTAAGACGATCTCATACTATTAAAACATTCAATTTGTATCCGTTTGCTCTTCAAATAACAGTCTGTGCAATTAAATAGTAATATAGTTTCGTCCAAATTCTATTAGTCATTTGGTGACAGGAAAAATCGATTTCACCCACTCTGAACACTAATTGCAAAGACTGACAATGAATTAACAATCAGCGATAAGAATCATTGGTTAAATTCGATCAACACACGAAATGTAACAACGGGCTCATAGAAATACAAAATACAAATGGATTCCCACAGTTTGAATTTTTGAATAACAAAAGCTTTTGTCGTAGACTTAAAGCGTCCAATGACTGACAGCTCTACAAATTGAACGTTCAGATATTTATGAATACTTTTCGAACAGTTCTGAGTGACGGTTAGTGAAATTTACGTGAGAGAGACCAGGTTTTCTTTGGCACTGATGAACGGTAGAGCGTACAAAGAAGCAGAACTTGCCTCAGTGCGGTTATTTCGTTTGAAGTGGTAAACGGTTCCGAGGCGTTTCCGTCGAAATGGATATCTACACTGCAATTCTTCCAGTATTTTACATCTCTTGGGTATTGGGACTGACACCTTTCAGACTCGTAGGCGATGTTGGCGCACGGAAATTCCGGTCATCAAACTTTGCCTTAACTTACTCTTTGTGCGTCTTCGTGACGACTCTAGTTTCTTTCTATCTCGCTCTAACCACGAACTCGGAAACCGGAGGTATCAACATGGGATTACTGTCAATGGCAAACCAATTACAAATAGGAGCAGATGTTGTTCTGTCACTTTTCGTTATATTCATGGGATTCATCAACCGTTCACGAGTAATCAGCTGCTTTTCCAAACTCGGCGATGTAGATGAGACTTTAAAATCAATGGATATTTCTATGCCATATCGCCTTTCTTTGGTCGTCGTTTGTTTTGAGTTTATTATGATCGTAGCTATGATATCAACTGTTAACTTGTGTCGGGTTCATTATAACACTTACGATATTGTCAGTAATGCTACACTACCGAAATGGATCTCGTATCACATTCCCAAAATAACCGGCCAAATTTTCTCAATTCATTTCATAAATTCGGCGTTACTCTTACGTCAGCGTTTCAAAATTATTAACACTCGTTTGTTTGAGTTTGTCGACCCTCTACATCTAGTGAACACAATCACCTCAAGCAGTTTTGTATCGAAGAAGCAAGTTCATGTCTTGAAAGCAATTAGCAAGCCATCCATTACTACTCTGAAAGAATTACGTTCGTTGCACGATGTCCTTTGCGGTTTAACAAAACAACTAAATTACATCTATTCGCCGCAAACTCTTTTTTCGATTGCAACATCTTTCATTAACGTCACCAATGGGTTTAACAACTGCTTCAATGTGTTTCTGAGTTTGACTACGTCTGAGAAAGACCAAGTGTATGGAAGATTGATCGTTGGCTTTTTGTTGGTGTCTGGCTTCATTGCGAATCTGGTTGCATTGTGTGCAACCTGCGCTGCAGCCAGTGATGAGGTTAGTATGCGAATGTAGCTTCGCGAGCGGTGAAGCGATTCGATCAACGGGATCAACAATACGCGTAAAATTTATCATACTTCGGCTTTCTGCTACGAAGAAGATTTTTTTCCAAATTCACGAAAGATGAACGAGTAGTTCGTTTGAAGACGAGAAATATTTATTCTGATCAAAATTACTCTTCGGCTTAGGGGTTGTAAAAGTCCCCGTGCAATTTCAAATGGGTCGAATCTTGCAGATGGAGACTGAAATCTATGAACTTTGGTCATTTTTTTCTCGGTTATAGTGGCACGTAAGCAATTCTTTTGAACCTCTTCTAGCGACGTTTTTATTAGCAGATTAATTGTTGCCTTTCGGCTTTCAGTATAGGTTACAAAAATTAAACACGCTTTTTCGGGGAATTTTATTTTTGCAGCTATTTTTGACACAAACATACAGAAAAGTAGCGACCTCGAGTGAAATTGTGCAACCAATAAACAACCATCCAGCCAAATATCACATAAATTAACTTCGGCTAGAATAAAGCTTACATAAACATATTGATTGCAGTTAAATTTTAAAATGTCACCATAATGTACAATTATTATTTTTTAGTTTTCGTATTTGGATTCATCCTGTAAAGAAAATTTTGAACAGGAAGCAACCGTGACTAGGATAGCAAATTTAAAGCCAATACACGGCTAGTATTAATATTCTTCAGGAAGCAACCGACTTTGACTTACATGGGCTAAAATGTTGACAGAAATATGCACCAATTATGTCATAACAAAATCTGTAAATGAACGCTTAACTTTCAATGTTTACCTACTTTTGATTACAGGCAAACTACACGGCGATTTTGGTCCACAAGCTGTTACTAAAGACGAAGGATGTTCATCTGACCGACGAAGTAAGTCCTCATCCTCTCGCTCCTCGCACCGAACACTTGCAGTTGCATCACAAAGTGCATTTTGTGCCTTCACGTGAAGCACCATCTTATATTTAGAGTTTGCACGTGACGTCACGAGACCACTTTGCTACACCGAAATGGCCGCTCTTCCATCCAGGTGAAGCGTGACTTCGAATAAAAATTGTGATCGTTATAATATTAAATAAATGGAACAACCCTGCGATCATAGCTTGCGCTAGAGATAGGCAACGCGAGCCCATTTCTATGTTGTTGAAGCGAGAAGAATCCTACCATGGAGCATACATGCATAGAAGGTGAAACTTTAGGCTATTGGTGTGACCAAGAATCTGAACCAGAAAAACTCATTTTGCGGCCATGTTCACCGCCATAGAGCTTCTAGACTCTAGAGGAACCTGTGACCGCTTCTAAGGGCTGTTTGCTAGGGAATATGGCCGCCGAACGAGTTTTTCTAGACCAGATTCGTGGTCACACCACTAGTCTGCAGATTCACCACCTGGGACAAATAGGCTCCATCACCATGATTCTACCATAGGCACGTGAGCGCTCGTTTACGAACTAAAATTGTGTATCAGTAATAAATATCAATCTGCCGTGAATATACATGAAACCAGTGTTGAGAGTTCGATGTATCAATACTCTCTTTGTTTTCTGTTTCCGTAGATATAGTGTGTTTCCGCAATTATTAGTTGTGATGGATTGAGGAAAGCATGGTTTCTTCGATATATATCTTTGAGAAACGACTGTGAATTATTTTCCAGCTCCAGCTGTTCTCAATGCAGTTGCTGCATCATAAAGTGCAATTTACGGCCTGCGGCTTCTTTCCTCTCGACGCAACTCTACTTTATTCGGTAATCAATTAAACGTAAAGTACTATGCACACAAAGTTTCATTTTTGTTTGTCGTACTGGACATATTCTTTATTCAATTTATTTTTGGCCGTGAACTGCAATAGTTTGGCAGAAATCTGTTTCGTTCAAATTTCCCATCAAATTTTTTCGTTCAGCTTGTTCACATATCGGAGTTTGGAACATTTTTTAAATTCTATATACATCCAAGCTCAAGCACCTATTTGTCAAATATGGTTGCTTCAAATGGTTGTCAAAGAATGTTTCCAATATAATTGGATGATGCTGTACCTGCCTTAACAGAAAGAACGTGTCGGCTATGAGTATGAAGTATATACAGTCTATTATTCATCATTCTTTAGAAGTTATACCTGCAGTCCTGAAAATATTTTAATAATGATACATATATACTCTATAAACCATTTAAATGGTTCCAAACAGGTAATCTGATAAAGCAATCTACATGATTTTATACAAGCATGGCCAAATAAACATTCTAATGACTTCGAGGGTGTATATTAGGTAGGTTTTTGCAAGAAAGTCATCAGGATAGGGACCGCTAAGGTGGAAAGCTTTTGAGAAATAGCACAGGTGAGTGGAGGTCCTTCCTCAGAGGTCCAAGCTTTTTGACTGCGTTACTATTGCAGCTTGTCAGCTTGCTAGCTGCGATAGTATTGCAGGCTGAGTAATGGTGGCGATCGTGACGTACGTGTAGTGGAACTATCGGAGGATCGATGCATTTGCCTGCGATGGTTGTGAGAAATCACGAAAATCAGCAACCAAGGTGGCTAGAATCGAACCTCGGATCTCCCTGCTGCGAGGTAGAAGCGGTCTCGTCGTGCCCCGGTCTCGTTGTCATAGAGATTAGATACGTGTCGAACTATAAATGTCATGCATTGAAAATTGAAAATTATCATTGGATGGGGTCATTAAGATAAATGATGAATCCCGCATTCATCAGTTATGAGAATTGGTCGGATAATTAAACAAAATCTTAAATGGAATTATATTATACGTCGATAAATCTATCAAAAGAATATTGCGGATTTTTCCCATCAAGAAATGTATGTACCTCAGAAATAATTTACTTCCTGGTCTCCTGATAGAATTAGCTCGGTTTCTGCGGCAGTATTTGCAGGTAGGTATTCATAGTAAAATGAAAGTGTCATTGGAGATCTTGCCATGTGGCAGTACCTAAAGCTTCTCCTGCTTAGTATGTCCTACTGCTCTGATCAACTTATATAGTCATAATCAGAGACAAGTGTTGTAATTTAATCGGAAAATTCTCTATAAAATTAGAATTCGTAATTAGGGCTTAAGTATTCAATGACGCTACACAGTATTTTCACTAGTATTGTACAATTTTAAATCGTGCAGTGTCTCGCTTCATCTACTACATTTCCTAGCGTCCTGATCAAAATGGGCGAATTTTCTAGACGCGTCATTTTATCGGAACTTTCGCTGTAAAGTTGCTGCTCCAGTGTTGGGTTAAGTTACCAGCCGTCTAATGATATGACAATCAAGTTCGTCTAGTGACAAGGATTACAAATTTAAAGCCAGTTACACGGCTAGTATTAACGAGTAGTAGGCAGGTATTTTTGAAGGTATATTAATATTCTTCAAGTTCGTCTAGTCTCATGCAATGCCTCGCATGCATTATTGTAGTCTTCCCAGTTAACTTCCTAGCGTCTTCATCAGTGAGGAACGGTGTACGGAACGTAATTCTCCCGTAAAAAGGCTCAGGGGCAGCAAAGTGGGCGCGGTGCCGGGCGTGAGCTGGATCTGAGGACGGTGTGCACGTAGGTCAACTTAACATCGTTATAACTCGTTGTGTTGTACATCAATTAATTCTTTTTGACAAATATCAAGCATTTAATTAACCCTGGCACCAGGTAAACTTATATTCAGATTGTTGCTACTGATAGAAAGAATGCAGTCATATAACAACCGCACCGGTTGCCTGGAAGAACTCTAAAATGTTAGCAGTTCACTATAGCTAACATTTTTGCGTAGAAGAACTCTAGCTATACCTAACATTTTTGCCTAGAAGAACTCTAAAATGGTAGAAATTCACAATATAACATGTTTCTTGTGTCATGTGTCTAGCATGTTTCTTTCAAGGCCAACCAGGGATCGACGAAACAACTATTACCGTTTAGTTGGCAACAATGGGGAACCCAAGTTGCCCATTTACGTAGCCTGCAAAACTCAATTAATTTAAATTTTGTAGCTTTAACGGTTAATTTACTTATATCGTGCTTCATTTTCATCTCATAGATCGGAATTCCTTACTCTGATTTTTCCGGTTTTGTAAATATGAAAATAAAATTTTGTGAAGCCAAACCTAAAAGGTCAACGTAACCAATCACCAACGATTGCCAACAAGCCAATAGATCGTGTACCGAATTTTATTTGGGAATTGTATATTTCAATTGGACGCACGCACTATATCAAGACTAATCCCACAAATGTATAAATATAAACAAATAATAACCGAAACATCGGATTCAGTTCCTCGAATCTGCTCGTCATCCACAGGACGTCTGTTTCGCTTCCCTTAAAGTTTCTCGACTAGGCCGTCTCCTATCCGACTCCGTTTCCTAGTTCCGACACCTCCCGGGAAGCAATGGAACTAACTAGCTTATAAACGCAACGATTTTATTCTGTGAATGTGATATCAGTACAAACACGCTTTGGTGCACGCATTGAAGAGCGAGTACCTGTGTAAGCTATTTTATAGCTGTCGTTTTTTTTCTTTCCATAGTAAATCTTACTATGGGGCTTTTCCCGAACCGATCTCCTGCTAACAGACATATCTCTTCTATTCATTTCTATTGTATCTGGACCGAGTTCCCCAGGACCTCGCCTGGATTGGACCGACCCCCAACAAAAAATAAAACAATTCTATGTTGGTCCAGTTGGCAGGGGTAGTTCAAATTTCAAGATGTAATCAGAAACAGGCCAAAAAAGTTACACGCTTCGCTCGAGTTAAGTAATATGATACGGATATGATGCGATATGTTATGACATGATATGGTATGGTAAGAAGTTTTGACCGTGAAAGTACATCACTCATTTTACGGAAAGTCCTTCGTCCTATTTAAACTTGATGCGATTGAGTCGTGTCCGAAAGTCCGAATTAATCTACGCGCACTTTTGCACTGCTGCGTTCAGGTCTTTATTGAAGTCGTATTTCAGGCTTCAGTAACAACGCAAGGGATTTTCCACTGTGGGGGCCAAGGTAAATCCCAAAAATTGACTGGGCCCACTGATGTTTTGTTTCCGAGGGACGTCCGCCCCATCGGTTGTGTTTGGACAAAATTACCGAATTTTCTGCAAGAGAGGCGAAACGAGCGTCATATTCACAGTTCCGAAAATGTCGGCACAATCTCGCTCGCACTTTCTTCCCAATTTCCACTTGTTTCAATTATGAAGTAATTTGTTGTGGCAATAAAAGGCTTTCGTTGAGGATAGTTTATGGGGAGGCCGGATGGTTTTCGCCAAGGACACGCCCTTAAGGGGGGGGGGAGGGCTGCCCACCTCCTAGCGTCGCCACTGAGTCTTACCTACGCACTAAAAAGCCTGTTTTTTGAAGTCAAAAAGTCAGGACTCAGGCTTGGTACTACTGATACGTTTGAGTTAGTGCACTTCGTAAACGCAAGCCGTGACATCGTATCCTGTTTGAATGCGAATGTGAAGTACTCGATAACGCTTACGACTACTGAACTTACGCGACATAAATTTAAATACAAAAGAGTAGTTAGTTAGTGGTCATTTTACAGTGAATGTTTGGGTAAAATCATTGCGTTGATCAGGACGCCAGAACTATGAGCAGCACAAATGAACAGGCAAACGATCGGAAAGATGTTACTGATATGCTCGTAAATTGACACACGCACACTGAAGTAGTAGTCATTTTACAGTGAATGGTTGGGTAAAATCGCATCGATCAGGGCACCAGGGCTATGTGAAGCTAAAAGTATGATGTGCCTGAATAAAATTACCAGCACCTCCTAGTAAATTCGATGCAAATTAAGTATTTACTAAGATTGGTCATTGGAGTAGTAATTTTACTGTGAATGTTTGGGTAAAACCACCACGCTGATCAGAGCGCCAGAACAGGGAGTTCTAAGAAACTGCTACCGTTGATTAAACCCTGGTATAAAAGCTTATATGTACCATAGATTAAGTAATTACTCCTTATACCGTCCCAACATGAACGTGTGATTTAATTTACCAAGATGTGCTTACATCTACATTGTAATAATTTTACAGAGCACGTCTGGTACATTAGCTATGATTTTAGCTTTGTGCTAGGTTAATGAGGAGTTCTAAGAAGTGGATGAAACCCCCCACAACAAGACTGTACATATGCACAAGAGTTAGATGTGCTTGTAAAGTTTCTTGTTTTTGTATACCTAATGTAAATTTACTGCAAATGTTTTGGTAAAATTGACAAATTTCAACTACGGTGATCATGGGCGTCATGACAGTGAAGAGTTCTAAGAAACTAGCAAGCGGTTTTCCAAAGTCCTTTAAATAATAAATGTGCCAACTGCTGATAGTGTTTAGAACCCTTAACACAAAACGTGAGGCATTTAAAAATGTTACGAGTGTGAACAAGGGCGTGCACTTTAAAAAACGGGGCAATGGTTGCCTTGGTTCAAACGATGAAAAGAAATTGGAATTGACAGCTAATTAATAATTAACAAAAACACAGATATTAGTTAGTCATCACTGATTTATGCATAATCAGGCTGTAAGGTGCATAGTGTAAACATGAGTCCAGATAGAGCCCATGGCAACTGAAACTGTTGGAAATTTCGGTTTTTGTTATCTTTTTTGGTTTTTCCAGTTTTTGGTAACAAGAAAATATTGGTTTGACACCGGTTTAAACTGGTTAATTTTCATTTTCCAAGTATTTTGAAAATTTGGCTGAAGTATTTTTCCAAAATAAGTAAAAGTGAGTGAAGTGAGAAAAATATCGGGCTTTTCCACTGCTTACTTTGCCCTGAGGATCGAACTTGTTCAAAACCATGTCTCTTTCAAATTGATTTCAATTAGAAAATAAAGAAAAATGTTCAATCATTATAAGATGCTGCTTGTACTGAGAATTATACTGCAATCTTCTACCTTGCAGACAGAGGATTGGCAGTGGCTGCATGTGGACCTTTTGCCAAGAGTCTACAAATCTTATTTATTTTGTAAAGAACTGACTTTTCGTGTTCACACATAATTATCATTTCATTTGGTATCATAATTGATAAAATGATCAATTGATAATACATATTGTACTATACAAAACACAAGTCAAAATTTAAAACGCATTACTGTGTTTCTCAGTGGGACATTTTCAACCGAGTATGAAGTTAAATAAAAATAAATGACAAAGTTAGAATTTTTAGTGGCTGTTAGGCCCTGGAATCAATAGAAATAACTCCCAAATAAATAACAGTTTGTTCCCAATTTTGTCCTCTGAACATTTAAAAATAACAGTTTCAATTTTCAAAATATCGGATTTTTCCGGTTTTTGGTTTCAGTCCGTGATAGAAACGGTAAAGATAGTTTGTACTTGGACTGTTTTCAGATTGTTGGCGGTGTGACAACATACTTGGTGATCCTCATACAATTCCAGTTGTCCTCTCAGCAGAATCGAACGCCTGTAGTGAACAGTACCATGAGTATGACAAACATCACGACTAGCACCTGAATAACGATTGAATAATGCATTTTTAATTGTAGCAGCATAAGCAGCAACTATCTAGCTTAATCAATAAATTATCTCTACATATGAACTTAGCATATTTTATGTGTTTTGACAAAGGAAGAAATAAAAATATTTTACGATTTCAGAGAATGGTACTGTACTATGGAACTATGATACACTCTTTTTACTGGAAGATGATACTTTTCCACCAGGGGCAATGGTGGCAGTTAACACAGGAAGGTATGGCTAGAGAGCCTATTTTGTGGGTGTAACACACAGTCTTATCCCACACTGTATGGGCTCTACATACTATAGATGATAAAATTAATGAAAGACCGGATTGTACCTACCTACTCACATAAGATTTCTAATTTATCTTCAACAGTTAGGTAGTCAAACATGGCTGCTTTTTTTAGCCATAGCAATAAATTCCCCAGTTCCCAGTATGGTCATAGAGCATTGTCAAAAGGCTTCGGTTTTTTTGGGTTAATGATTTGGATGTTCATAAAATTTGTGTTCCTTCTCAATTATTGATACAGCCAACACACACAGGTGAAATAATTGCTTCTGCAGGTGTACCAAACACCAGAGAAGATCACTGTCTGGCGCTTCGATTTTGTCAATTGCCATGTAGTAGCTGAAAAATACTTACAAAATATATTTTAGTCTCTTTCAGGACAAGGACATGATTCATGGGAAAGATTCTTGCAAAATTATATACAGGCATCACATGTACTGATTTAAAACAATAACATTTTATTATCTATGCTACCCATTTATAGTACCCATTTATTATCTTTAGGTACCTACATATTATTGTATTTACTAATGGAAAACTGGATACATAATGAATTATGGAAAAATATTTAACAAATAACAACAGAATTAACCATGTGATTAATAAATTTTTATAATAGGTACCGGGAGTCATGATGTCTTGCAAGAAAGTATTATTGTCTTTAAGGTCTATTGTATAATATATAGTGTGCAGTAATGATGATTGTGGGAGCGATGACTTTTAAATCATACAGGTAGGTACCCAAAACACATATTTAATAAGAAAAGTAAATACATAAGTAGTTTTCAAAGAAAGTGCAGAAAAAAATTAAAGACAAGGAAAAATATTAAAACTTTGTTAAAACTAAGTACGAAACCAAAATGCATGGATATATTGTAAGTATATAGATCAGGCGTGGGCAACCTTTGGAAGTCACGGGCCACATTTTAAGTTCCGGAAAGCCCAGCGGGCCAGATTAAATTTTAGTGTGAACTGAATTGAATAGAAAACAAAGTGAAATAGATTGAAAAACTAACTGTTGCATAACTGAAACTTACATAGGCTACAGCACGAAAGACTAGTGGTATTGACGCTCTTACATTTTTCGGAACAAATGATGTCATAAACTGCCCCGATACACTCTTTCACAAATTCGCCACCAGAATATGACTCGGAATTTTGGGTTATTTTTAGGCTCACAGTAAAACTTGCACGAACTTTGCCCTCAGCTTCCGAGTTGCGCTTTTTGAAAATGTTTTGCTGACCCCTTAGATTTGTCTCCAGTGACTCCAATTTATCTTTCCTTATTTGTCCTTTGAATGCATCGTAGCTCAAATGCTTGGTATAGTAATACCGCTTTATATTACACTCATTTAACACCGAAACAGATTCAGTGCATATTAAACAAATAGCTTTTCCTTTCATTAACGCGAAGAAGAATTCACTAGTCCACTTTTCTTGAAAAACATGTCACTCTGAATCCACTGTACGCCTTTTACATTCCATCTTATTCAATGTTATTTTTGCTGTGCAATTTAGTACCTAATGCGCACAGGACAACGTCTGACCGCAAATTGAAGATATTTACTTGCCGTCTTGTTGAAAAATAGGTACTAATTTTGATGTCATGCCAAACCAACGTCTTTCACCTTCTCAATTCCATCCCTATTATATGCCATTGCCATTACCAGGAAAACCCAGAATTGGCAGAAATTATTTCAGT